>JAVCKU010000030.1:4116565-4130309 GCA_032273985.1 Hypsolebias coamazonicus
AGTCTGCTTTAATCAAACTCTAGTCCATGTCTAGAAAGGCTGGTCGTTTGGGAAGGTGTGAATGTGCATTCAAACTCTGATACGGACCAAAACAGTGAACTCTGCTCCATCTAAAAACTCAGGTCTTAGTCCGTTTCAAGTGAACTCTAGCGCAACTCGAATGCATTGTGAATGCAAGCGGACCGGAGACTGCTCCAAAAGCAGGAAATGAACTACAGCGCAGGGCATTTTGCATAAATACAACCAAAACAAATGACCATTTCTACCACTAACAAATTCTACCACCACAATGCTGAGTCCATTGTTGAAAAATGTTTGTTTGGCACATGTGCCTTGGACAAAACAGAAATCCTAAAACCACTCAAATTTGACGTCACTCCATTTTTGTTTATAATTCTAGAAGAAGTAAGTTGCACTCAGTGTCTTCTTCAGAAGTTTTTGTGTCGTTTCCTTCAGTAGTTCTTGGCGCAGTGCCACCACAGGTGAGGGGCGGGACAAGTTAGCTCGAATAACTCAGTGCAGTGTGAATGCAAAATGCAACCGGCTGAAAATTTAACAAATGTTCCGAATTTTGGCCCCTAATCGAACCGAGTCTGCCAGACTATCAGGTGTGAGAACATCCTAACTCTGATAACAATTAGTTAAACAATCCAGAGAGAAATAAGTTTCAAAACAAAGTGTTTTGGAATTTTGGACAACAAATTATGTTTGAATGTTAAAAAAAAAAGTATTTTTTTGATCATTGGAATAAGTTGTGTTAACTCTGAGGCTCCAGATGGAGCTGGGTCTTGAATCATATGACACAAAACAGAATAAATAAATACGTAAATAAAAATAAGTAGTGACTGGTCACCTTTCACTTTCTGAACTTTTTTCTCTTCTCTAGTCTGCTTCCTTGTTTGCAGTCTGTTAATAACTCTGTACCTACATTCACCTTTCAGCTCTCATTGTCTTTTTATGCAATTTGGGAATTTTAAAGTGACTGTAAATGAATTTAGGAAGATGTAATAATCATTAATCCAAAAAGGGATTACCATAATTTACTATTGATCTACCACTGTAAACTTTGTAAGCAGTGATCGTTGAATTCATAGTAATGCGCTGGCAGCTGTGGCTGCCAAAATTTCACAGTAAAAATTGCGATGACAGGATTTAAAATCCAAACTGAAAAAAAAAAGTCTTTATTCTACAATCTATACTGTTTCCTCAGGTTTGAGTAATTTACTATAACAAACACATACAATTATTTATATACGTGCAGTTTAAAAAAAATTAAAGCTAAACTAACAGTTTACTGACAAAAGGGGTGTTTTTGTGACTTTTTCAGGTATGTGATGATATAAATTTGGGATTATCATCCACACATATTTAATGATCACGTGGAGACTGTTTAAGTATGTTTTTAACAGTTTTTACATTCTTCAATAAACAGTAAGTATAATGAAAAATAAAAGGGAAGATGAATATTTAAGAGCTCCAAATAATTTAATTTGTTCAACTATTTGTAACCAAACAGTTTGACAATTTGGGTTTCACTCCCACCTTCACGTCGATCCTTCCTTCCTCTCCATCCTCTTCACTCTTCCCAGATTTCTGTAGCACCAAGGCAGACGCGGTGATTTATTGTGGCCATCCATCTCTTCCATTCATCCATCACCGGCCGGTTGCTAGGCAATCATGGCAGCAGCTGTTTGCTTTTGAGTTCGACGGAGGGGCCGTCAGTCAGTGGAGGCAGGTGAAAAGCATTACCAACACGCCGTTGTCACGCCAAACAATTAATCAAAGACAGGAAAGATAATTAAAAAGATATGACCCTCGCTGATACTTGCTTATGGGGTTGGAAAAAAAAACGAGGAAGGAGAGGTGGAGAAAATAAAATACATTGCGGCGTCCTCGCTGTAATATGCTCAAATTTGTTTTAGCATCTTTAGGATTCTGTCCTCCGTCTCACCGTCGTGTATTTGACCCTCTCTGCCTCCCTCGAATGCTCAGAGAGACGTGAAGGAGTGGAATGAGTGAGTGCTGATAAAACTCATTCTCCTGTTAGTCAGGAGCACTGCTCTAATTAATTTTGAGGAGATGGACTGACTCGCACACACATACACACAACAAAAAGGATTTCAAAAGCCTGGCAGAAAAGAATGAGCTCTTTAAGCCAATGGGAATTCATCTGTCACCCCCCCAAGTTGCATTTATGCAGCTATATGCAGAGACCACACCGAGAGGAAATCACTAGCTTCATCTTATTGTTGATGTTAAGTGATTGTTTGACGGTTTAACCACAAAGAAGACAAACAAGAGGTGAACAATTTGAGGAAAAAGTATAACACATCATTATTTTAGTGTTTGTCTTATACAGTTAAAAAGAAAAAAATGTGTGGATCACAAGAAGTGCTTGATAAATACATTTCTCAATTAAGTGATAAAAGTGGATAAGATCGCTCTTTTTATTGTTTTGCCCACATTCTTCTGGTCTACTTTTTTTATTCTTTTTGATAAAGTTCTAACCTCGAGACGTAAGAAAACACTTGTTTCATTTCAAGAAAAGCTGGTATACAGCACAAACAGCTTAGTTTGAAAACAAACTAAGTTTTGATTATAGTCTGAGATGACGGTGGAAAAAGATGGTCTGGGAGTGAAATGAAGCTTTATTCAAGGACTAGCTTTGCAGGTGAATTTGCAGAGAGTCTGCAGTGATGTGGACACGTTTGGGATCTGTTATGTCAAGCAAGAGCAGAGGCAAACTAAATAAGCACAACTCTAAACTCAGCTTTTACCGAAGGATTTGTCTGTTTTGGAATTTAGGAATGTTTTTTTTTTTGTTAATTTTGATGTTGCATCTGACTACTTTTTTTTTGTTTTTTTTTCCTACTTTGCTGTATGACACCTGACATTAATATTTGTCCTTAGTGATCGGATTGCATTAAATATGTGAGTGAACAGCCTTAATGCACATTGAATACATTTTCACTCTGACATTAAACGATCAACAACAACAACAAAAAAGATTTAAATGGTTCTGAATCATGTTAATGTTAAAATAATAATACCATTCTGATTTCTGAATAATTCTAACCAGTACACCAAAAGTCTTACTGATCTCCTGTTTGTTGTTCAGTCGCACAGCCCAAGGTGTGACACGGCTGCATGTGTGTCTGCATACACAGCAAGTCATTGACATCAGATCACAAATAAGTTTTAGGCTACAAATTTACCTGCCAAATAGAAATGTTCTCAATTAGAGTAGCGCACCTGCAAGCAAATCATCCATGTTGCTAATGGCAGCGAGTAGAACCAGATGAGGTGTTGCAGTGTGAGCATCTGTTAAAGATGCCCGCTGGACACATACCTAAGGAGGCTTTCTGGGCATGTCCAACTGAGAAGACATCCCGGGGAAACCCAGGACTTGCTGCTGTAGTGATTGTCTCTTGGTTGGCCTGGGAACACCTTGGAATACTGTCACAAGAGTTGGAAGGGGTGGCTGTGGAATGAGGTGTCTGGGCCTCCCTGCTAAAGCTGCTATTATGGAGATGCAACTCCATAACTGGATGGATGGATATGTATACTGTATATGTATGTACTGTACATATGTATGTACTGTACATATGTATGTACTGTATATATGTATGTATGTATGTATGTATGTACTGTATATATGTATGTATGTATGTATGTATGTATGTATGTGTGTGTGTGTGTGTGTGTGTGTGTGTGTGTGTGTGTGTGTGTGTGTGTGTGTGTGTGTGTGTGTGTGTGTGTGTATGTATGCTTTATCTTTCATGACATTTTAAGTGAACAATCACCTGTGTAACACAGGAGAGGAGGAAGTTTTCCTTTTTACACCAACTTTAATAAGAAAGTGTGTTGAAGCTTTAGCAATAACAGACATCACCTCAACACCAAATTGTATTTCTAATAGATTGAATTAGAGCCCAACATTTTTCTTCTCAGTCATTGTCTGACATGGGTTGGTGACCCGTCTGCCAAGTGATGCGCTCGAACAAGCTTACAAATGCAGTTCTAATTGAATACAAATCACACGTCCCTGACTTTGTTCCATGCTGTCATTTGGGGGCAAGACTGACAGCTCTTTTCTGTGTCAGAGCATCTGAACATCACTTTGGCGTGTATCTGTGTGGTTGGGACCAGAAGGAAAGATAATTGCAGAAAGGGTAAAGTCAAAGCTGAATGCAAACACTACAGGTGGTAAAGGATGTTTCCAGTGCTTTATAGCAGCCTGACTTTGAGTTTATAGATGATTGACATACGCATTGTTTATGACAATATTGTAGAATGGCTTTCAATGCAGTTATGTACTTGAAATGGAAAATTGCACAAGTATTAAAAAAAAAAAAACGTAGCTTTTTTTGGAACCAGCAGTATGTCTGACGACAAATACAAATGACAAGAAATTTTTATGTAGCTCTGTAAAACATCACAGCCTGATTAAAGTAAAATAAAACTGCAACAGCAGTAGTGTTCTGAATAATCACTCTCACTGTTAAAATGTTTTAATGAGATCTGGGATCTAGCTACAGTAGTTATGGATTTTCCAGCAGCAGCAACCTTTGTTGGACATTTTCTCTTTTCTGAAAAAAATATAGAGAGATTTAGATCGTTCCTGTTTTATTTTTTTCTATTTGTTCAAACCACACAAAAGCAAGTGAGCTGGGTTAGGGTCATGACTTTAAATGTTTTTTATCGAACATGGTCTTTCTCAACCATTTTATTAACATTCATCCAACCTCTTTATCGCCTGAGACTATATTTGAAGGATTCATAGCTTTTCTACTGGTGTTTATTTTTCTTGCTTCCTGTTCTGTTAATGAATGTTTCAAACCAATTTAAATTTTATATGGCAGGTTTTCCAGGATGGTGAAGAAATGTGGGATAATACAATGCATGCAAAAATGTCTAAATTTAGGAGTGTGCAATATATATGGCACACGGTAGAAACGAGAGACATTTAGACTATGACAGAGATCTGTCTTCTACCGGCTAACCGCAGTAATGCTGTGTCTGATGTAAAATCGGAGTTGTCAAATGTCACTGTTACGTTTTTTTGCGTTGAAAACTGCATAAATGGTGTTAAAGTCTGTTTTCTTTGAGCGCTAAGTAGCGAAGCTGCAATCTACTTTAGCTGTATTCGGACACGTGCAAAACTCTGTGTTCGGTCAAAAGTTAAAATAAGCATTGATCAGCTTTAGAGGTTCAGTTGTGCTAAATAAAAGGGTTAAACCTGCTCTCTAAGAACACAGTGTTGTGTGATTTTACTGCAAGACCCTCTATGGTCAAAGCCGCAGAGGAAACTGGTCATCATTTTGTGTCAGCTCTCCTCAAAGTGGAAGGAGACGCCCACTGGAGGAACCCCTCCTTTGCTTTTGAAGCCAAATCTTCGTCAGTCAGAAATTGACCCACTAGACAGGTGGAGACTGCATCAGGCTAGTTTTCCAAGAACGGCAACACTGGCCAAGAAATACCTTTGCATTCCAGCCATGAGTGCTCCTTCAACAAGGACATTTAGCATTGGTGGCAAGATTGTTTCATGCCACCGGTCTGTGTTAAGGCCAGAGTCTGTGGACAAGCTAGTGTTCTTGGCCAACAATCTTTAGACTCTAACAAATGCCAGCAAGATTTTGAATTTGAATGTTAGGTGTTTTCAGTGTGGACTTTTTTACATGTAAAATGCTGCTCTGTTGCTGTTCATTTCTTAAGTGAGAATACTGGAGTTAACAACATATTATTTTGTTTAAAACATATGGCTAAAACTACGTTTGATATCTTTTGCACGCTTTTGCACTACAAGAAAGAAGCCTATTACTTGATTTGTTTTTTAATCTAACAACTTTCTAGACCTAGTAGTGGAATTTTCTTGATTGAGATTATTTTGTGGTATCAGTTTTCAAACTAAATGCTGGCAAAAGGACACCCTATGCTTTTTTTCTTTCCTATTACAAGTTTTATGCCAAAAATATATCAAGATATATATCGTTACCGCCACCCATCACAGTAGATATTAAGATATGAATTTTATGCCATATCGCGTATTCCTAGATGACATAAATAAAAATATATATGTTTAGTTAATGGGTTATGAAAACTTGTAAACCTATACTTTGAATACCTAGGTTACTTGTGGACAATTGATTTGCATTACCTGTAATTTCAAAATTAGGTAATGGGTCATTTATGCCTGACCTGGGTCAAAATTTATCCTAGCCTTGTTTTGAATATTCAGTATCTCGTGTACTTCTAATATTTTAGCTAATTTTTGTATTGTTCCCTTTTTAAAATGGTATTTCCATTTTTATGTCAGTCTGTGCAGCTGAAATGATGGCCTACTGCTGTTTTCCTATCTGACTTGTACTCACTTTTTTTCCCTTTATTGGTATGCAGTTCACAGTGGGTAAGAGCGGGGCGCGGTTGTTGGGTGATTACTGCTGGGCAGAAAATCAAAGTTATAGATTTTAAATGAAGAAAACCTGAGGTTCTCATGTATGTGGTCCAACGCTCTACCTCCCATCTCTGTGCAACTGCTCAGAGGCCTGTCTAATCAGCTGGAGTCGCAGTGCTGAGAGGTCCTAGCCAGAAAGTGAGCAATTAGAGTGTTTACTCCTCATTCCACCCACCACCTGTGAGCTCTTATGGGCCTTCCCAACTATTTCTGCCCACCTTTACCCCATTGGACAGCTGTGAAGGATTGTGTCAGCTGCTCATGGCACATGGCATTCCCCTCCATCTGTTACCCACGTGCTGATGCAGTTGAAAAGCTGGTCGACTCTCGACAACCCTCTCTCCTCTTTCGACCCCGTGTGCTGCTCTGCTTCAGCCATGCCTTCATAATGACTCCCCTACCCCAAAGACAATAGAATCAGTCCCAGTGCATTCCTGTGGGATTTCCACACCCATCCCCAGCTGTTGGTCAGAACAACAACTTACCAAAATATTGTTGACATCTTAACAATTCCAACAAGTTTCTATTGTCGTTCCCGTTTTTTCTTCCCCCAAAGACAAACTTGCTCAGCTCTCTATTAAAAGCAACACATGCTGTTGCCCTTGAAATTGCCCCATAAGCAGCCACAATTACAACTTTTAGTAGAAAGCTAGTCTGTTGGCATGAAAGAGAGCAGGATTTTACCAAAGTACTAAAGAAAATACATGAACCTCACAGTAGACCACTGTTGTGAGTGGTACTATTTTTAGTCTATACAGTATAGGTCTTTTTTTCTTCTTTTTTTACAGATTCAACCATAAAAAGGTTATGGCAACATGTGGAAGGTTAAAAGAAACTGCATTCACAGGTACAGTTAGCAAATACATGCAAAACCTGTTTTAGGCCTCAGAACCTCAAACATCAGCATTGTACAGTATTATAAATAAGTGCAAAATGTACAAATGAAACATCAAATAAAAGACATAAAAATGCACAACTTTACTCTTGGTCATTAGGAATATTTCTTCTACATACAATTAGAATTCTTTTACTCTTGCAATGTCTTAAACTGCTATAAATCATTAGAAAATGATCAAATTTAACTGATCCTTTATGAGCTTTATGTTGTTGTGACTCATGGGAATCTGCTTAATGCCTTTAAATGAAAACTGGAATTATTTGATACATTTTTTTATACAATTTACAGGATGCGTGTGTGTTTTATAACTGGATCAATTTTCAGTGGTAACCTTCTTGTTGTCATCATCGAGACCGTGAGTGTTTAACGGTCGCTTTACTTAAGAGCCTGATCTAAAAGTTCAGCAAGAACACTGACATCCACTTTATAACTGTTGGACTAAGACTCCCAACAGTGACTTCCAGATAAAACCATTTTTCAACATAAGACAAGAGATGACTCATATCTTCAAGTACATATTTTCATCATTTGATAAGATTAAGCTCTTTAGAATATATAAAAAATACAAATTTCTAATGCACAACTTAAAAAAAAAATCAAATGTGAAATTATTTTCAAGTCTGACTAATATATAGGCTTCTGGCAGTGGTAGGCACAGCTAACCAAAATGTTTGCTTTGCCATCTCATATTCTGCTAACTCAAAAATTTGCTTTGCTAATGCTAAATCGGTTAAGAAAATTAGTCTAAGTTAATGCAAACCCACTAAACCAGGTTGAAAAAAAAAAAAAACATAGTGTATGCTTTTGCGAAACCGCTAACCGCTCCAACAACTGTCACAGTCTGCGTCACACGTCTTCGTCTCCTTCCAGTCAAAGCTGCGTACCGCTACCGGTGTATGAATATGTGTATGAATGGGTGTATGGCTGGTACTGTAAGGTGCCTTGGGGCCCCTCATAGGGGGCTGGAAGGCGCTATATAAGTAAGCTCCATTTACCATTTACCCAGTCACATCCTGTCACGTGTACATGCAGTAAGCCAATAGTGTACCAAACAGACTTTTCAAGACACGCCCACAACAAACAGGAACAAGCTTGTGCATTTTGTTAGTGGACTTAAAGTTGGTAAAACCTAATTTAGCAGAAGCTAATTCTGGTAACGATTTTCAAAGTTAGCAAAAATGCTAATCCACGAAATGAAAAATTATTTGCAATTAGCTGTTTGCGGATTAACGCAACTGTGCCCACCACTGGCTGCTGGTGTCTATGTTTATTTGTTTATTTATTTAGAATCCAGGTTACTATGACATCGGCTTGATATGTTCACTCAAGAATAAACAAACAAGAGAAGATAAGATGGCTGCCAGCAAGCGCAAACGCATTTCAGCACAAATCACATCCATATCTTCTGAGTGTGGGTGTAGACTTTAATGTCATGGGGGCTAATATCAAGTTAATGAAAAAACTGTCCCGGAGGGGCTTCAACAGGGAAGACGCTTGTACATGATAACAGCTCAGTCAGAGATGTTTCAGTTAACATGCAACACGGCCTTTGAAGAGTACAGAAGACACCCAAACCATGTTGAGTCAGTCTGAAATATTCACAGCATGACATGAAGTTCAAATAGGCAGAACACATTTAATAGAACAAATATGATTATTTAATTCATATTTGTCAAATAGGAACATCAAATTAACTAAAATATTGACTAATTTCACCTATTACACATTTCTGTTCATAAAATAATTGCAAATGTGCTATCTTAAAGGGGGAAAAACTTAACAATACAACTATAAAGGGATGGTTTTAGACATTGTTAATTTAAACGTGATACGTAATGACGGCAAAATTAGGATGGATAAAATGTAGGCACAAAGAACTGTGATAATGTTTCTGACCATCCTAAAGTAGGACTCAAGACTGATAATCAAGCCAAAATACTAATGAGAGAGCAAGCTGAGATTTTAGAATGAAGATCAAGGTCAAGGTTCTTTGTCATTCGCATTGCATGTGATACATGTGGTGGAATGCTGTGCAGCCTCCATGCCACACGTTGATGCTGGATCACAGGATGCGCACCTGTAGAAGGAGGTGAGGACTGAGCCTCCCAGACCAGTTTGCCTCAGTCGCCTGAGGAAGTAGAGTCTCTGATGATCTTTCTTGATCAGGCTGGTGGTGGTGTTGCCCCAGCTGATGTTGTCATTCAGATACCCAAATACTTATAGCTGGGGACCACTTCCACCGCAGATGTTCCTATATTCGGGTGGCGGGGTTGGTGTGTTTGTTCCTTTTGGAGTCCATGACCATCTCCTTCATCATCTTCACATTGATGTAAAGGTTGTTATTCCTGCACCAGCTCTCCAGGTGTTCCACCTCCTGCCTGTAGCTGGACTCATCATTGTTTGTGATGCATCCAACCACAGCTGTATCATCTGCAAACTTTACAATGTGACAACCTGGGTGGGTAGGTGCAGTCATATGTGAGCAGAGTGAACAGGAGAGGGCCCAGCACAAAGCCCTGAGGGGAGCCAGTGCTGAGGATTATGGTAGAGGGGAAGTCGTAGATCCTCACAGGATGCGGTTTGTTTGTTAAGAAGTCTAGGACTCAGTTGTAAATGAAGGGGCTTAGTCCTAGTGTGAGTAGTTTGTCCATCAAGGTTTGGGGAATCTTGGTATTGAAGGCAGATGTGAAGTCCACAAAGAGCATACGGACGTAAGAGTCCTTCTGCTCCAGGTGGGTGAAAGCAGTGTGGACCACAGAGGAGTCCCAGGCCAATAAGTCCATCTTTACTGTTTTACTTGTACCGGTATTTAAAATATTAAACTGATATCGGGTTGCACAGTAGACCAGTTGATCCTGTTGTGGGTTTAATTCTCATCTGGGATCTTTCCGTTTGTTTTTTCTCTGTGTACTTCAACATTCCTCTGCAGTCCAAAGACATACATGTTAGGATGAGTGGCTACTCTAAATTCTCTATTGGTGAAAATGGGTTGTGTCTGTCTTGTACGTCTCTATGTGACCCTGTGTGTTGGGCTGGCAGCCTGTCTGGGGTGTACCCCGCCTCAGGCCCAATAACTGCTGGAGATAGGCATCAGTTCCATACCAAGAAGGAACAAGCGGGTAAAGGAAATAGATGGATGGATAAACTGATGTACAAAGTAGCCTGAGCTTTAGATACATAAACACTTTTGGGAAAGATTGTGTTGGAGACATTTTCTCCCAGTTAGATCTGATTTTTAAACTGGATTTTCTTACTGACTGTTGAATGTGAACGTTGCTTTGCTGGCCATGAAAATATTTTGTGAGGCATTCGATTGCTCCTACACATTCCCAGTGAGAAGAACCAAGGAAACGAGTGATAATAAAGCCTCCTGGGAGCATCCCTTCACCTTCTCTGGACCACCTCAGGAGGATTATACCTCCCAGTTTGCCTGGCTGCAGCTCAACTATTTTGCTCACCCTTTAGCTACCATGACCCTGAACCGGATTGAGTGGACACTGAAAATACAATAAATAAAATGTGCCACGTTTCCCATATCTTTACAGCAGACAGGATGTAGCAAAGGTAATGGCAAAATGTATTTTTGTGAAGTAAAAGACGACTTCAGATGTGTCATTTCAGATGACGCCAAGTGTGTTGTTCAGAATCAGAACATCCATATTTAAGTGGATCCATTTGGGCTGAATGTTTTTGTTCCAGCACTAATGCGACGCCGTTCAGCGTTCGTATGCATTCATTTGAAAAATAGGCCACTTCCCAAGAGAATCATCTGTCTGTCTCACTCACACACAGTATTCCCCCTTTAGCTTTCCTTCCCTCTTCACCTTTCTCCTCTCTGTCCATTTCGTCTTGTTCTCACAACCACATCCATCATCTTTTTATCCTTAGTCTCACTATTCAGTCTGTTCTCTCTTCCTGCTCATTCTTTACAAGGTCCTTCTGTTTATCTGCTTGAACACCTTCGCAATCTCATTCACACACTTGTTTGCTCACTCAGCCTCTCTGATTTACTGTGGCCTCACAGTTTATCTGAACTTCTGTCTTTCATGGCTGACGTTTTTATTCAGTGGAGATCACTCACATACGTTTATGAGTGTTCTTTAAATAATGAACATTTGTTTCTAACTGTACCTGAGGAAAACCTTTCTTTTTTTTTTTTTTGGCACATACCCGGTACTTCAAAAATTATGGTAACTAGTCGACTGGTTTTGGAAAAGCTTTCCCTTTGTCTTCAATCCTGTTTATTCATGGACAGGACCTTAGGGCACAGTCAGAGAGGAGGGTGTCTGGTTTGGGATCATTGGTATCGTCTCTGGAATGGTTTGTAGATAACTTGAGAGGCAACTTCTAAATATCCCAAGCCAACTAGAAAAAAGTGGTAAGTTGGGCAGTTTTGACTGAAGCGAAGGAGTTCGGGTGTTAGTATCTTCTTTACAAGTTATGGTAGGATATAGCAAGAGATGTGCAAATAAATAAGGGCAGTAAGAAGGATGTCTTCTCTGTCTGTCATGGTGAAGAAGGAGCTGAGCTCAAGGTCTACGCTCTTGATTTACTGGTCCACTGCATTTCAACCCCCCACCTATGTGAGAAGATATGTGTGTTTTGCGTCTCTTGTCTCATCTGTCCTGTCCTACTCAGTGTTTCTCCCTCATGTCATCAGCTCCTGCCTCTGCCACCTGTTGTCCATCCCCGGGTGTTTGTGTTTATCCCCTCATTAGCTTGTCTGTATATTCTGTGTTTCATTATTGTTCCCCTGTCCATGGATTGTCCCTTGGTGCTTGTCATGCTCTGGTTCCACTTTGTGTCTCCTGATCTAAGAAAAGTACATTTTGCTTCCATGTCAGCTTTTGTTTTTGTTAATTAAATTAATTAATTATTTTTCGAGCTTCCCAAGTTCTGTCTGCACTTTGGTCCAACAAGACCTACAGATGATGATACTATGCTTATGAGATATGGATCTTGACAAAATCCTTGATACAAGCAGCTGAAATGAACTTCCTCTGTAGAGTGGTGGGGTTCAGCCTTATAGGGAAGGTGAAGATCATCCTATTGAGCTGCTGGTGCTTCATGTTGGAAGGAGGCAGTTGAGGAGGTTCATGCTTCAGTTTAGCATGCCTCCTGGGTGCCTCCCTATAGAGACAGACTCCAGGGCAAACCCAAACCAATTTGCTGAAGGAATTATGCATCTATCAGGAATAAAGGTTGAGAGTTGAGAAATAATAAGGGTGTCAGCTGGATACAAGGATGTTACGCAAAGCACCTGTCACAAGCTTACAACAGAAGTGGAAGTATGCTGTTTAGACAGCTGAGTGGTTGCATAAACACCACACGTTGAAAAAAAAAAAACAGGAGACAAACTTTTGAACTGTTGACAAGATGTTAGATCAGAAACAAGCCAATCAGAGACAACAGATGCGTTTAAAACGACAAGATAGCAGAAGAAAGTCGGTCAGTCATTTCGGGCAGAGATGGACACGGTTGTCAAGCCCTGAAGACTTGGATCAGATCTGAAGATTGAAGGGAGAAGATTTTGACTGCAGATGAGCTGAAAAAACAACAAAAGATGGAAACTTAAAGCAATGGAAGAACCGCTCAGCAGTACATGATCACCCTTCAAGAGAACTGACCCCAGATAACTCTGAACAAGTCTCTAATGGAATTAATTACTTTGATGACCGTTTTCAACAAAGGCTGTAGGAAGTACCGGGTATTCTCCTTTTTCCTGGAAAACCAATCCAGTCATTGGTTATGTGGTAGGAACCAGCCTTTTTGAACCATTTTACCCGATTTAAAATTTGCAGGTTGCATTTTGTGATTTTCTTAGAGACAGTACAGTTAGGGCGTAGGCCATTTACAGATTGGTGCATCCACACCTAGAGGAATTTGGAGTTTCCCCCTTTTTTAATTTTTATTTCATTCATTATACTACATTTTTTGAAACACATTTGCTTGCACTGCTGCTGGATTTTTTTGAAAGCTACAAATGTACCATTTTGCAAATTTATGATTAAAAACACAAAGCATGAAAATCTTATCGCGTGTTGGACTCATTTTCCTGATGTCATCTGAATGATACACACTCGTTCATTGAACTTATCCAGGAAGTGTGCTTGGTTCTGAGATTTTTGGAGGTTTTGAACGGTTACTTAGTTTGATGAACAGCATCCCAAAATGGCCAACTTGTCCTGGCCTAGGAAAATTACCAGGTCTTGTACCGATTGCAAATTGTTAAATAGAGAAAGAGCAGCCATAATGCAGGATACCATATGGTAAACTTTGGGGTCATTGCTGCCTGACTAAAAGCTGTGAGGTGAAATAGGGATGTGACCTGCTGATTAAGGTTGTTAGTGCCTGGTCCAATCTTTCTCGAACCCAGCCTAAGAGGGCCTGAC
>JAVCKU010000030.1:4155422-4166177 GCA_032273985.1 Hypsolebias coamazonicus
GTTGATCAACCTCTGTGTTCTATAATTACTTTTTCACTTTTTTGGTACTTTATTTTTGTACCCTTATTGCATGCTTTATTTCTTGTTTGTTCTTTGTTCTTTTGTAGCAAGTCAAATCGGTTCTTCTCATCCTGAGCATTCATTGTACTGTTAACCTTGCGTTAACCTTGCATATGACAAATAAGCACAACTTAAATGTAAAATCCAACAATGTTCAGTCAGGTCATCTGGACAGTTTCTTGTTTTTTTTTCTGAGATGTTTCATCCTTCATCCAAAGGGCTTCTTCCATCCGAGGAGCCACCAAAAACAAAACGGGTTCCCACAAACAGTATACTCCATAGTGGAAAAAAACAGTTTGCTGTGCTAAGATGGCCTCCGGGGCCCGCCCTCTCCCCTGTCAATTCTGAGACAGTTATGCCAAAGTGGTTCTAAATACCATAGTTCATGTTCAATAATACAGGTATAAAATCCAACAAATTTCAGTCAGGTCATCTAGATGGTGCCCTTATTTTATTTATTTATTTATTTATTTATTTATTTTTTTTGCTGAGAGGTTTCGTCCTTCATCCAAAGGACTTCTTCAATCTGAGGAAAAAACTGGCCCTGTCTAGATAACCTGACTGAACTTTGTTGGATTTTCTACCTGGATTATTGTGCACAAACTTTGATGTTTTGAACCACTTTGGCTGTGGCTGCCTCATAGGATTTGACGGGGGAGAGAGCGGGCCCTGGAAGTCACCAGAAAACTGGTTGGTCCACTATGTGGGTGTGCTGCTTGTGGGACTCAGTTTGTTGTGGCTCCTTGGCTCTTTGGATGAAGGATGAAGCATCTCAACAAAAACAGAAACCATCCAGATGACATGACTGAACTTTTTTGGGTTTTCTACCTGGATTACTAAGCATGAACTTAGATTGTTTTAAACCATTAACACATGTGCTCTAGCTTGCATGTCTAGTACTAAACCAGATCACTTCACCGATAATATACAAGAATGTTTTACAGTCACTGCACCTTTTGAATAGGAGGTTGTTGTGTAATAGAAGGTCCAAGGGGCTAATTTACATATTATGTCTTTTCTTTTTTAGTAACCGGGCCCTTTTGATTTATGATGGCCTTATTAAAAGAACAATTGTCAGAGATAGAGGCAGGTTTGACAGATGCAAATATGTTGTAAGATTTACGATGAGCGCTGCTTTAGAATGTTTTGTTGTCAGGAAATTATAGCTTTCTAATTGCACCCTTTCAGTTTCAGTTAAAGGCAATAAATTTGAATATATAAAGATGCATTTAAAAACAGGCACACAAAAAAAAAAAACATGCAGCATTTGGTGAACTACAGTGTTACAAATTCAACCCATGCTTTTTTTGGCACATTTCCTAAAATGGGTCATTTCCACAGCTATTTGACTACTGAAGTGCTGCACCTTAACATTATGTCTGTGAGAATTGGTTTTTCAACTTAAATGAAATTATGCTTGAAAATCTGCTTGGAAACTTGAAAATGAACCTGAAAACAGACAAGACACTCAAAACAGAAGAGTCTCATCAGTTGTGGAAAATGTCTTTATTTTGTGTTTTTTTGTATTTGGTGAAAGTTGGTTAAAAAGATGTGTCACTCTTGCAGCCAGCAGCAGACTCAATAATTGAAACATTGACTAGAAAGTTTCAGCCTGCAGAATAAATATTTTTCAGCAGGCTCATTCACAAAATACCCCAAGCAGGAAATTTGTGGCACAAAAGCACATTAGGTAGGGGTAGGTTGACCTCTCTCCCTCAGTAGTTTCTTTCACAAGACACTTCAATCTGGGACAGTTGTCTTTTAACCACCTCGGCTAAATGGACTGAGATGGCAGTGAGAAAATCCAGTCCTCAACTGGTGCAACTCTGTGCTACTAAGTGAGGTAGTAACAGAGGCAAAAGGACAAATATGTGAAAAGTAAGCCAGTCCACATCAATAGTCCATGCGGCAATCTGGTCCCGGGATTAAACGATTAAAAAATTTATTACCAAGTACACATCAATGATGACTCGCAGACTGTCTGGACTTGGAGGCATTTTTGAAGAATTGTTTTATAAGAGCCAAAAAAAAAAAATCATGTGCAATGTGTGGCAATTTCTTTCAATCAAGTGTGAATTTTCAGTGTTGTATAGTTAAGATTAAACTTTGTAATCCAAAATAGAAAAATATAAATTAGATGTAGACTTTCTAAACTTTTCAGTTCAGCTGGGTGAAATGCTCTAAAGCTGCAAAATGTGTGAAATTCCCTTTTTTTTTTTTTTGTTGATATAAGAAACCTACAGTATCTGGGTTCAGAGCAACCCACAGTGTAGATCAATGAACTGATCCCACTTCTGTGAACCACATGAGAATAAGAAGTGCCCAAACAGACATTTGGTAAAGAACAAAGCCGCATATGTTCTTCAGCTTCTGCTTAGATACGTTATATTCTACACCTGCCACCAATAAACGTCAGCATCCAGACTTGCTCCTTTGCTAGAAAATATGTTGACTATACATCATGTTCATTTTTAGCAACATTTCAAAGTCCACATGTGCCGACACAACAGTAATAAATTCAACTGGGATGCGCTGTAAAGTTCCTATGGTTGTCTAAGCTATGTTTTCTAAAATGTGTAATTTTACTAATAACCTTTTTTCTGTCCCTCTTCTCTTCTCTAATGCAATGACCTCCAATGACCTGTCTGATCCACCACATGAAGGTAAGAAAACTGCATCATTTTACCTTTGAGAACACAAGTGAGTCATCTTATACATACAAGACAAATGGAACAACTTAAGATGGCCACCTCATCTATCGTCCAACACATACTATGGCTATAACTTATTACAGTTTGTAGATATTGCTCTAAAATCTGCTGTGGTAGTAGCTGAGAGTCATTCACAGCTATGTTCATTCATTGCACAATATGTTTGCTAAAAGAAGAATACTATAATTTTATTACATTACGTTATTCTTATGTAATTAAAACTTCACAAGCTTTGTTGTGCATACAATTCAAAGAGTGTGCAGTTTAGGATATCAGGCAATCAAGTGATAAAAGAAAACTAAACTTCATACTAGTTCATTTTGCAGCATCTCACCAAAGTTTCACTGCTGGGATCAGCGTTCCTGTTTTTCTTTATATTATACTGGCAAAGTCTTCATCCTGATGGCTCAGTGGAAACTGATGTTCAAATGAGCCCTAGTTTAGCTTCTTCTGCATCTTTTCTAGCTGAAAAACAAAAATCTGGCCTCCATATCTCATCCTCCATGAAATGCCATACTTTGAGCACTTCTTTCATGTTTGTTTTTTCAGATTCGCATTGCATTTATGATGGTTTGAACATCCTCAGTTCTGTGAAAAGCTTCAGTTGCTGTATAAAAGTGACTTTTTATCCTGTGGTTGCACTAATTTGTTGTGTAGTTTGGGTCCTGTTGGACTTGTTGGATGGCAGGAGATGTCTTGGACCGTTGGACTGTTTTTTAAAATTATATAGATATATATTTTTAAGCAAGTGCAGTAAAATGTGAGTCGTATCTAATCTCTAAAACCAGTTTGTTGCTCCTTTGAGCTCTTGAAACTGACAAAAGATCAGATCAGAAACTGAACGAAGGAAAAAGTGTTTTGTTGCATTGCTGATGCACGCTGAAACTATGGATTTTTTTAAAACTTTTATTATACAATGAGATGATGTCTAATGTCTTACATATTTGAAATCTTTTGGAGAGTGTTAAAGTTTTCAGTTTCGGTAACAGCGATGTGTAGGCCTATCACGGTAACAAATTTTGCTGGGCGATTAATTGTCTCAGAAATTATTGCGATAAACAATAATATTGTTTGAAATTTTCAAAATTTTCAAATTTAAGAAGAAATGGTTAAGTTTTGCATGTAGTACCTTTTGTTGACCATCGGGTGGCAGTCGTTTAGCTTCTCAGCTTAGCTACTTTTAATGATCCAAAAATGCAATTTTGGACGTTAAAACAGATTTTAAAGAGAAAAGAGAACGGGAAGGGTCAGTGAAGAGCACCAGAGTTGAGCCTTATGTCATCCAGTGTCTTCAGTAGAATGAGACAAAGAAACGATAAAGCCGATAAATGAAATTGAAGTCGATAATTTTCATTGATCATGCAATTAATTGATTTATTGTTTATCGTGACTGGCCTTGCGATGTGTTAGTTCAGCAAATTTTTTTAAGACTGGACAACAGACATAAATTACACACTTTTTCAAAACTTTTAGACATGCACATTTTGAAATTTTGTGTAAAATGAAAAATTATACTGCATAATTCCACAATTGGCACAAAAGAAACATGTTGCAGTCTAGCTGAAATAAATTAAAAACAAAAAGCAAAGAAAAAAATAATAATTTTTGACACAAGCTCTTATAAAACAAACAAATGAAGTTGGACTGGCTGCAAGTGACTGGAACCTCAAAAAGTATGTGGGACCTTTCTTACATACAAATTGACCATCTGATATTTTAAGCGTGTGCTTTGTGCATTCATAAGTAGAGTCTTCCAAGGTCTTCAAGCCTGTTTGGAGAGGCAATTAGATCTGAAATTTTATTTTTGCACTCATTCCACTGTAGTAAAATAATCCAAAAGATCTGCACATTTCAAACTTCTGCTAGTTTAGTAGCTATCTTAATAAATTCAACTTATAACCATAACCAGAATTTGCGTAAAGCACCACATTATTTCACTGAAGGATCTGTAGTGACTGTTGTTCCATGACTTACACTGCAGGCATAACCAAAAAATGAAATGAAAGTTTAGATATACAGTACACTAAAAACTTGTTCAGTTGATGCACTTTTCATACATATGTGCATGCATGCATACGTGCAAACATATTGTCATAAAAAACTGAAATTTATTAAAACAAAACAATATTTGATTTTTTTTCCCCATTTCTTCTTTAGTTCTTCCCTTTTACAGATACAAACTTCTGCACCCATGTGACCATGCATGGCCCAGTTGTTCATCCTTGTTTTCCATTTTTAGAACGTTGTATTGAAATTTGGGTTAGGTTGAGTTTGGGCCAAAGGCAAGTAAAATTCCCTTGCTCTCAATAGAACGACTTGTGGTTTGTGTGAGATAAATCTCCTGTTGGTTTAATAACAATGCAACACCGATCAGGCAGCCAAGCTGGAAAGCACTGTATTATAATTACCACCTTGGTCTTTGTCACATTCTCAAACAGGAATTCCTCTTAATAATTGCACTTCTGTTGTTTAGCAATCCTCAGATTTCATACGATCTCTTTGTGTAATAAATCTCACCCACCCATTTCATAAATTGTTTAACACTGCAGAGGGAGGGTGGAAACGTTTCTGTTTTCTGCATGCAGCTGAGGGCTTCACTGAGGTGACACAGGCATGTACTTCTACCTCTGGGAGACAGTAAGGACATAAAAAGCAGGTTAGAGGACACATCTAATGCAAATGTCTCTTCCACTGTCCCCAGTTCTCTTGCAGAAACAATAGTCCAGATTCTATTTGACATGGATGAGTAGCAGCCTCTCTTTCAGTCTCTGCTTCTGTCTTCCTTCCTCTGAATATATTTCACAGCTGTCAAAGGAGGCTGAGGGAACTCTCTTCAAATATTAGCAGTCGGTAGCTGTATCTTTTGTGGCAAATGGTTCTAAAGCCACAGAGGTTCAGACTACAAGCTAGAAATGCAGTACTTGCTGGTACTGCTTTGGGGATGAAACAAAACAAAGAATACCAGATGCATGTCACAGTGGAAAAAAGGGGAACAGAATGGAAATGTATTGCTGTCGCTTGGGGATTGTTGAGGCGTTTCACATTTTGATTTTCATCTACATGCCAGAGATGAAAGCTAAAGACAGTGTCTCACTAAAACCTAGTACTTTCCTTTGTCAGATCATAGCCCTCTTATTTGAGCTTATTTGCTACAAAAAATTGTGTAACAGCTGTAAGAGCTGGTGACATATAATCAGTAACAGCCATGTGATATGCATAGCACTTTATCTTATATTACATGAAAAGTGTTAAATGTTATTTATTAGCATTGGTCACCTACGATGCTGTCTCACTTGTGGAGGCTTGTTCCAGGTTCCTAGGTGCAGTGTGGGATCTTCTGCACTCCTGTGCATGAAGGACAGACTTTTTAAGTTCAAAGTTTTTGTCTATCCATTGTGCTGTAAGACTAATCAAGCTAATGGGGCTAACATGATGACGAACGTCTGTGGTAAAACTCAAACAAGTGCTATCGGCTATTAGCTTCTCAATGATGTCATAAATGACGGCTTGTAATTCGGGTAAGGCTACGTCAGAAAAATATATTTCACTGGGAACCATGTAGCAAGGCTCAACATAGTCCAAAAATCTTCTGAATCTGACATCCTCAACCCCAAAACAAAAAAATTTCCACACCGCCAACATTTTGACTTCTTCACCGTGATCAGATCAGGCAGGCGTGCATGATGTCATCACGTTGTGCTGCCGCTGCAGGCATCCTTGTCACTGGATTGTCATACAAAAAAGCGTCTTGTATCGGTGAGTTATTTTGATGGAATGGCCGATGTCCGATATTTTTTAACGCTAATATCGGCCGATACCATGCCGATATCGTGTATCCCTAGTTAAAAGAGCAAATATAGAAGAAGCGAACGTTTCATGAATCTTAAGAGGGATCAGTTTAGATGTTTGCTCAGAAAAAAAAAAAAATAATAATCCAGTTCTAAAACTGAGAACAGAAAAACAAGAAGTGTAGTGAAGCAACCACAGGCTGTCAAACACCTGGAAGCACAACGTTGGAAGGCGCAGTTGCCAGTACTGATTGGTGATGGTTAATGCTCAGTGTTGAGAATTGTCTGCTCACAACAAACCAAATGCAGGTACGCTGATAGGCAGAACTTCACGTTATAGACATCCACAAACATAAAGTAACCCAGAGGTAAAAGAGAAGGAAGTGGAAAACCAACCAGTCACCAGTTTTACACTTCTAAATGGTGGTTTTTCCCACATAAAAGCAAAATAGGTTTTGAATCATTGGATGCACATCTACAACTGATTAGGTTTTGGAGTCAGCCTGGTTCAAGATGGTGGCCACTGCTCATCAACCTACAAAAGAAAAATGGCTGTAACTCAGTTTTACAGATGTTGAACTACCATATTTTTCAGATTATAAGGCGCATTAAGTGACACTAAAACATTCTGACAGATTTTTGAGCCATGTGCGCCACATAAGATCAGTTCGAGGTCAGTAAACACAAACAGAATTAATTCATATGGCGCACTGGATTATAAGGCTCACTGTTTTGAGAAAATTAAGATTTTAAGTGCGCTTTATAGTCTGAAAAATACAGTAATATTTTGTGTGGTGGTAGCTGACTCATCCTCTGTCAACACACTCTGAGCATCAACAGATCATGTTTCACGTGCAAGATGAAGGACATGCTAGTCATTAGACTGTGTTTCTAATTAAACGTTCAAACCACGGGCAGAAAAAAATGGGAAAGCAATGTGTTGCTGCTGTCAAGACTCCAAGCAACCGGTGCTTAATTGACAACGTTTTGAAAGTTTAACATTTATTTCTGTTTTGGAAATTTGAGCCCGGAAAAAAAAGCATATTAAACACAAAAAAGTGGCCATTTTTAAAACCTGCATGAAGTATTTAAGTACTGTAGATTGTGTGGCAACAAATAATTATCCAGAATTTAAAAAAGTACCAACAAAATAATTAAAAATTGTTTGGATTCCAACAACCAGCCTGTTTTTAAAATAGAAACATGTCTTTTTATGTTTTAATGGTCTTCAGCCCTTAAACCATTTTTTTTTTTACAAACATTGGAAGCGTTACAAAATAGCTATTTTTCGTTTTATTTTATTGCAAGACATTTTTTGAAGAAAATTCCTCCAAGTTTGATCAACTTTTAATTTTCTTGTTCTGCGTTCAGTAACCCAGGACAATGTGCCCTTTAATGAGCCATTTGGCATTTTTCTTGGACTACCTGTGAAGTGGTGTAACATGTAGGTCTTGATATAATAAGATCAATAAAGTGTTTCAAAACAAAATGCTTTAAAGGTTCTTTATTTCATTTAAATGTTACCTACATAAACAGATGTCCTCTCAAGTGGAAGAAATGACACGACCTTCGCTGAGACGACGGCAGGACCGTCTCAGAAGGAAGGCTCGGTGATGAAACCAATCAGAGACCACCTGGAGGATCCATTACAGAGCACCGTGGGACACTTCCTCCTCTACCCTGGGATGAGAGACCGTTTGTGGAAGAGTGCGAGTGAAGATGATGATAACGGAGTATGTAATGGGAAGTTAAACAGACTGGGAGACTGGCCAAGACTGGGGGAGTTCATCAAGTTTCTACACGATGTTGTGAAGATCAGTCAAAGATATTCCAAAATATTTACTTCTGCTTCATTTAGCATATATAACACTTCTAATATTAAATCCTTTAAAAATTATTGTACTCTATTAATCCCCAATGGGGAAATTAATTCTCTGCACTTTTCCCATTGCACATGTGAGCACATGTGAAGTAGAGGGCTGCCATCTAGGGTGCCCCGGGAGCAGCCGGGGTGGTTAAAGGCCTTGCTCATGAGCCCAGAGTGGGGCAAATGAGGGTGGAGGCAGGTGTAGACATTTCAGCTTTTCCACCCATACTGTTTTATTTTTATTTTGCTGGTCCAGGGAGTTGAACCAGCAACCCTCTGATTACAGGCTCACCCTCTTTAACCCCTGCGCCACTACTCCCTCATGTCAACACACCTTATGAATTTGGTAAGAAATAAACTCAATTTCTGCCAAATAAGGCTGTTGAAATATCTACCGCAGGTAAGATGTTAACTGTTCATACCTTTCTGCAAAGCGTCACTTTAAAAGAGCAGAACTGCTGCTTTTATATTATAATTTATCTGTTTAAAAGCCGCTTATTGAAATAACCAAGTCTACAACTTGGTTGCAGGGAAGCTGTGGTGTGGAGGTGGTGCAGCCGACCTGGGACCAGAAAGTCGCAGGTTCAGCTCCCAGCCATGCCCACATGTCGTGGTGTCCTTGAGCAAGACAACTAATCCCTAACTGCTCCCCGTGCGCCTACATAGCTGCCCAAAACAGGTCTCTCTTGAAAATGAGTTCTCGTGACTCAACGAGACTACCTGTGTAAATAAAGGTTAAATTAAATGAAAAATAAAGTGATAGTTTCACAGTCTGAGAAGTTTACGGCTGTTCTTGTGAGCAGCACCTTCTCTTCACCTGCTGCAGTTATCTGAAGGTGTGACCGTTACGTGTGAGGCTATTTGATCAGGTCCAGCAGTTTAATGTCAACACCTTCATACACGCCACACTGCACCGTCTGAACACGTTAAATAGTTTGACACTCAATAAAAACATGATGTGCAGGCTGCAAAGAACTTTTGCAAACCTTATCATGTCTTTGTTCAAGACACAGTTTGTTGAGGTGCACACAAGAAGGCACTGCAGTTGTTGACGTCTTCCTGGTCACGTTACAGGAAAATCTAATTCGTCTCCAGTCTCTGAGTCACTTGTTGGCTGAAGAGTAGGTCTTGCAGTCCGTTATGATCTTACCCCAGGAGGGCTCAGAGGTTTTCACTGTTCTCATTCAAATCACAGAGAAGTCTCCTGATGATGACAGAGACAACCAGTCTGGTCCTACCACCACTTCTCAAAGAAGACCCTGTCTTCAGGGAGGCCGAGGTCGGTGAGGGTTTTTGAAACTGCTTCGATCATGGGTGGAGGTCCACATAAGTAGCACAAAGTCCTTTGTGGGTTCACGTGAGCCTGCAACTCCTCCTCTGTGATTCTCCCACCTGAAGAGACAGTAAAGTGATTAATGACAACTCTGCGCTGACTGAGGCACGTACGGCTTCAGTGTACTCATAGCTGAGAGCCTGTTCTGCGTGACGACAGATAAATCTGCAGAAGTAGAACGTGACAGCCACTCAGTCACTTCAGCTCAACGCAAAGCGACGTTTGTGCAATTTACTTCTGACAAACGGCTGGAGGTGCGGGTCGACGTCTGCCCTTTGCTGCGTGACGTGGAAGTGACACGAGAACTTGTCAGGAAACCGCTGACACGCCTCAACGATGGAGCGCTGGAAAAAACACATCAGATACATTTATGCACACGTTTTCCTTTGCATAACTAAAACACGCCTGAGGAGCTCCTTCGTAAAATCAGCCTAAAGGCAGACCTTGAAGAGCAGCTCCGTCGTGTTCTTGGCGCTGTAACAGAGGTGAGTCGCGCCGACGCTGTAGTCCCGACCATCTGAAGCGTGACTGAGCTGGAGCAGATCTGCCGTGTGCGACAGAATGGAGTACAAGGGATTGATGCCTACGCCACCAGCCACCAACAGCAAGTCCACCGAGGGGTCAGAAGGTGATGGGTCGAAGAAGAAGTCCCCACCGACACGCATGTCCACTTGGGAGCCAACAGTACACTGAGGAGGAAAAACATTTACCATAATTTCCGGCCTATAAGTCGCAGTTTTTTTCCTAATTTGCGTGCCCAGTGACTTATAGGGCAAAGCAACATATTTATGGATTTTTTCCCCATATTTTTAGACCAATTTGTGGCTGAGATATGACCGTTTTTCATTCTGACGAAAAAAATGGAGCAGTACCACTTTCGGCCGCTAGGGTCCACAGACCGTTCCCAGCTCATGTGTCTGACAGAAGCCTCCTCTGCTCGGACTCACTCTGTCGCAGCACGGCCTCCTGCTCTCTGGAGCTCTGAACTAAGGTACT
>JAVCKU010000030.1:4191465-4202457 GCA_032273985.1 Hypsolebias coamazonicus
AGCTAAATTTGTTATCGTGACAGGCCTAATTTGTATGATCTAATATGGTCTTAAAAGTTACTAAAACAGTAATGGTAGATGTCTTTATTTGATTTAAAATTTTTTTGTCAATCTTTGAAACATTTCTATCAAATGAAACTTGCTGTTGTGTTGCTTGAATTGACCTTTACAGGCTCCACAAGAGACTCATTATTCAACTTGATCTGTAAGTTCATTATTCTAGCTTGTAAAATAATTGTCAGTTTCAGATAGACGTGATACATGATAATGTAAAAAGTGTTGTTTTATTTAAGATACACTTATTTACCAGAACAAATAACAAATGCATAGGAAAATTAAAATCAGTTTGTTTACTTTATGGGCAGTTCCCCCCAATACTTCCAGATTATGTTTCATTCAAGCACTGCTGGGATTTAATCTGTTGAATCATTCACTATAATAAAAAGTAAAAAAAAAAAAAAAGAAATCCCTGTTTTTCTTCTGTGTCTGCAAATGTTCTTAGCAGGTATGTCTGTCACGATAAATTTTACTGGGCAATAAATTCTCAGAAATTATCACGATAAATGATATTGTTTGAAATTTGACAATAATTAGTAATTGTTGTCAAATTTAAGAAAAAAAATGGTAATTTTTTGTGTGTAGTACAGTTTTTGACCACTGGGTGGCAGTAAACAACTGTTTGAACCAAAGGATGGATAGTGAGGGAGCGAGCAGCATGTCTCTTTAAGAAAAAATGTGAGGGAGGCCTCTTGACGTGACATGGGTTGTTTCTCTTCGGTTCTCAAAATGGCGGACACTTGTGAAGAAATGATAAAGTCGATAAATGAAAATGAGGTTGATCATTTTTAGTTATCATGCGATTAATTTATTTATTGTTTATCCTGCCAGGCCTACTAGCAGGTGACACAAAACACACCATATTAATAAACACTGAAGTTTTAGTATTGTTGTTTATTATGTTTTATGATGCAACATTCTCACAGTGTCTCAAATATGCTTCTATAATTCTAAAATGTATCTACTTAATGAGTGTATTTGAAATATTTACAGATTTTTTTTTTGCCTTCTATCACGACATACTTTTCTCTCAGTGAGTCGCTTCACATATTTTACAATAATCTTGTTTTGGCGTTTTAATTTCTGGGGAAAAGTGATTGACGAAGCATCTAGACCTAAAAACTTAGATTAGTTTGTACATGTAAATTTTAAAAATTTTAAATAATACAACATATTATTTAAATAGAAGGATGCAAGATGATTTTTCATGCAAATCTATTGACGTCTTAATGTAACTACTCAGTGAAAAGAAGACACCAAACCTTGTGTCCAATGGATGGGGCTTGACATCTTCTACAAAGTGAAGATAATCTGATTAGCAATGTGATACACCATAGGGGGGTGGGAAGTAACGCTGAGTCTTTTGAGGAAGCAGAGCGGTACACATTTCCCCCACATGGCCAAAAAAGGAAGGAATACCCTTTGAAGAGCTAATACTCATCTGTCATTTTCATTCTTGTCGGATCTCTGTTGATAGGCATTTCAGCTGCTTCCTGTCCGTACATGAATATTGATGTATTCTATTATCTATCATCAGGCTGGTTCTACACCATAAAGCATATTTCTCAAATATTCTTTTGACACAAAGTCATAAAATGAACAGCGATAGCAGGAGAACATATTTTAGGATTCAAGCCAGTAAGCAGCTGCATTTTTGAAAAAGACTGCATGAAATGGATTCCCTCTAGGACCTTTAGAAAGATTTTTATGCCACTTGGGCATTTAAGACAAAACTTTGACAGCTGTATATATTTTGAACTGGAAGGTGGTCATACTGAGCATTATTCATCTGCTCTGTTTCTTTATCAGCTGCGCTCAGTCACAGACGCCTGCAGGAAAACAGCACTTTAATCATGCCCAATAGGGTCAAACAAGATTTAGCTCAGACCTTCTGCATGTTAAACCATCTTTGTCATGGATGTTATCAGCTGTGCTCAAGAGGCCTCTGTCCTCTTTTTTTTTTTATTCTGCTGGGTTTTATCTGTGAAGATGATTCAGTGATTCGTGTTGCAATTTAAGATAACAAATGAGAACTACTTTGGTACAAGGGATTAAACTGAGTGGCATCAAACGTTTGGTGCTCTCATTTGCTGTATTTAAAAAAAAAAAAAAGTTTTATCTCAATTATCAGTTCTTGTTCAGCTTTTATCAGTTTCAAGTTACAAGAGGAAACTGCCAGAAAAAGTTAACTGGAAATAATCTGGCCTAACTGTATGCACTGATGGGTATTTTCTAATCTGCTCACCTATGGTGCAGTGCATCAATTTATCATAATGATTTACAGTTTAAACATGAAAGTTCTGCTTTTTTAAACATGTGCAATTATGTTTCTATTTATGTGTTTTGTATTTTTGCCCCTTTTACACTGAAAACATTTATTGTTAAAGCCCAGTTCTGTTTAATGCTGTAAAGAAGACAGAGCACTGATTGCTGAGATTATTGTAGTCCATATTAAATGATAGTGCTTTTACATCATCTGCTTTCATTAGCTCTCTGTGCAAATAAACCTGTGCATGAAGCTTAATCCAGGCAAAAAAAGGTCACTGGTCCTGTACATAATTGCAGGATTTAGCTGGAGTCTCTCATCACTCTGCATGGACTCTGCCTCTAACAAAAGAAAACCACGAGTTAGTTCTTGCTGCTGTGAGACAGGAACTGCCAGGTGAACTTCACTACTCTCATTTTCTTTATCAGTGTTCCAGCTAAATTTATAAAGATAATCAAATAACTCTTAAAATGTTAGTCAAATAACTTTTTGTGCACAAAGAAGACAGCAGCTCTCTGTGCCTGTGCTGACTGGGAAGGCGTATACTTCTGCTCAGTCTTTTGGAAATACTAGCGAGTTCTTCAAGACAAATTACAAATTCAGTTCAACTCATTAGCGCCAAATCACAACAGCAATTGTCTCAGGGCACTGTACAAAAATAGAGATACACAATATTGGATTTTTGGCCGATATGTTAAAACTTATTTGGTCGATAACCAATACTAATACCAATTTTTTTTTTCTAGACCTTCTTACAGCGACTACATAGCTTTCTCTGTTGTGAAATTAAGATACTACAGTATTCTGTATGGTCAATTTGGCCTGCTACCAAATGCAGATACCAACAAGGGGGCTGAAATGTATGTAACACTATATAAATACATAATCTATACTGTATTTAAAAAACAAAACAGTGCCTTTTATATCTGTGAGTTATTGTGATGGAATGGCGATGCCCATTATTTAACATTATTGCTAATATCGGCTGATACGGATACCATGCCGATAATATCGTGCATCCCTAACAAAAACATTCACAAACATACAAAAGCCATTTATCAAGTTATCTTTCTAAGGAAAGAAGCCAGCAGATACGTTGAATCTTCACTTCGTCACAGTCTCCCATCCTGAACAAGCACAATGGCAGCAGTAGAAAGGAAAAGTTACAAGCAGCCATCTGCTTTATTCCTCTATGAACAGAAAAAAAACCCAGATCTTTCACCACCTCCTCTTCTAACATGTTCTTCTCTTTCTCCTCTAACCCCTCCATCATCATCTAAAAGCTCAATCTCTGCCAGCCTTGTTAGTGCAAGACGTGCACTGCAGTGGAAAGGCTTACCAGGAGTTCTGTGCTAGTTTCTCTTCAAGTTTAAAATGTCCATGCAAATAAGAATGTCTTACAACCACTTGAGCGAGAACACGTGTCTCATGTCTTGAGAAGTTTATAGCAACCTTTAGCCAAATTAGTGTACATTTATGTGTAATAAACTAAAACACCACCAAATAAATACATAAAATTTGAGGTCACAAAACAGACATATAGAATAACACTTTTCACACGAAACAGCTGTAATTTTTAGAATTTTTTTGTAGACCAATAAATCCAGAGGAGACATTTGTTGTGCTAAGAAATTCTCTTGGTTTGTTAATGTCAGAAAGTCTAAAAACGTATCTCCAAGTTTAAAGGCCAACATTTGAACTAAAACCTTACTAAGAGTTATTTTTTTAATCTCCTCCTTGCTTTTCAATTGAAACCCAAAGTGTCTCTCCCATTTTACTTCACCCATGCCTTCAAAATGAACATCTGGAGAAAAAGACACAAGCCAAATTCACTTCATCAACAGATGAAGGCTGATACAGTAATGTGTTTACATCCATGGTTTGAAACTACATTGGTCTGGTTTTAACAATTGTGACTGTGCATCAGTCTGATCACAGCCACTTTCAGTTTCCAAGTTTTTGACATGAAAGTGTTGCTTAAAAAGACCATTACCGGTAAGTCAGCAGGGAAAAAGTGCTAAAGCTCTCTCATAACGTCAGCCCGAGATCAAATGCACTACGTCACTACTGTTCACCAGAAATTCCACTCTCGATGAATTCTGGCTGTGTTCGAAACACGTATGACAAGTTGAACGAACAGGAAAACGTGCACAAAGAGTAGATTCTCACATACTGCTTTTAGGCCTTACATACTGTTTATCCTTTCTAACCAAAGTATAGAGAATAAAGTGTATTCCATTCTGTAAGGCTTTCTAAAGGGTTGTCTAGTTAAACATAATGCAGTTGCTATGTTAGAGTTGAGGGTCCACTTTTAGAAACAGCACATCATTTTTCAAACCTTGGATGGTGACACTGACGTCTTTTCAGTGGCAAGGTGCTGATGTAATTCATGTTGGGATCTGCTGGCGATAAAATAAAATAAAAAAAAACCTGCCTCTAATGTTGGCTTGATGAGCCGTCCTGAGGAAAAAAGGTGGGGGAGAGCTCACTTACTATAATTCCTCATCTCAAGGTCTGACTGAACACAGTCTCTGTTCATCACCCGATGAAGACACAATGATCTCCCACTTGTAATACCCCCCCCAACCTGTAACTCTCAATTAAAGCTAGAAGCTGAAATGAGCACACTTCTGCACCCGCCAGTTTTTAACCAAGTGTCGTTTTAGCCAAGTGGTGGGAAAAAAAGGTGGCATGTTCTTTGTTCTTGTCCTGTCTGTGGGGCTTTTATTCTCAGAGACAGCCAAGGGCTCTTAAAATATTACATCCTGAACACTGGACGCCCATGTACTGACAAGCTTAACGCATCATATTTTTATGTGGTTTTGCTCCAATAAAACCTGCTAGAGACACAGTGGTTGGAAAAAGTATGCCGAGAGAAGTTTTGTCTCACTTTTACTGTCAGAAACGTCCTACAGGCTGAGCCTATTACAGACTCAATTGACAGTGAACATGTTCACTGCCAATGTCTTACTAATGTTTGGAAGAACTTGGTTGGTTTACTAGGGCGAAAATGACAGCTTCATAAAACCTAATTACCGGTAGTTTAAAATGGTTTGGCAACTCAAAATTGTACCTAGGTATGAGTGAGAGTGGGAATAATTTTGTCTCTATGTGGCCCTGTGATGGACTTGTGACCTGTCCAGGGTGTACCCTGCCCCTCGCACAATGATTGATGGACATTGGCACCAGCGACCCCCCTGACCCAAAATGGAAAAAGTGGGTAAAGATAACGATAGATAGTTTAAAATGTTTTTTGATCAGTTATTCAACTGAACATGGTTTACCTTATTTTATTATGTTTAAATCACCACAATCATATTAGTAATAGTTTCAATACTTCATTGCTTACATTATTTTTGGAATGGCTAGCAGTGAAGTGACAACATTGCACTTGACAAGTTGTTTTGTGTCCTTATTAGGCACTTTCAGATCACATGACACCAGTCATAAAATGTATTTGTAGACATTTTTTGTTGTTTTCACATTGACGGTATTGCAGCTAGTTGCAGTCCATTGAACAATGTTCATTGTCTTGTTGCATAGGTGCATCAGAGTAGTTGTTTCATTAGCTTGTTAGGGACCCTTGAGTGACCCAAGAGCATGTGATTGGTACATACGTAAACATAGAAATTGGATGAGCAACTCAAACACACCAGCTACATTCAAGCCATTAAAACTGAATTCACATTGCTAAAATAGAAGTAACCTTTTGCCACTGTCTGTTTTGACATTCTCTTCTTTGAACGTTTACAGCACTAAAAAGATTAAACCACTGCGGTTGAGTGGTTAGAGCAGTTTTCCTCCATTGTGCGAGTTGGAGGTTCGATTCCTCCAGTTGACAGTCACATGTCAAAGTGTCCCTGAGTAAGACACTGGATCCCTCATTGCCTCTGATTTTTTCCTACTAGTGTATGAATGGATAGAAAGGAGCTATGTAAGTGCAGTCCATTTACAATTATCCATCTCAAGTCTTGGTTCCAGTAATTTTTTTACTTGAATATCTGCAACACTCTCTAACTCTGCTTTACAATCTACTGTAAATCAAACTTGCAATGACACACAGGTCCAACAGTGACATGCGCCATTGTTGTTGGCGAATGTAATGTGCGTAATAGATGACCGCACTCACCAGAAGTGTTGCACAGTCACAACATGCCCCTGGTCATGCAAAAACAAACACTACTGTCTTTATAGCCATCAGAGAGTCTTTATAGTATATTCATCTGAAAGTACCTATTGTTTGACAGGAATTGTGACCAGTGCATATTATAGTTTGTCATGTATTACAATGAGTTATATAACCATCAACCACCTTGCAAGATCAATAACCATAAAGAATTTTTCTTCTACTGAAGCTGCACATTTATGTCAAACTCCAACTGATAAAGTAGGAATCTGGTGACGGTACCTCCTTAAATTCAAAGCAATTAAAATCTGGATGGTAAGCTTCTTATATTTACCCTGTTAAGAATCTGCATTAATCTTAACTAGGGATGGCCTGCTCTGGATCTAGAACCCTGCCTTGGTTGTGGATGTGTGTATTGTGTTTGTGTATGTTTCCAAGCACATATTATTTTCAAAGTGGGTTGGTTCGTCTTTGTTTCCTGCCGTTAGGAACACATGTAGTTCCTGTGAGGTCTGTTTATTTGCCTTTCCTGTGGCCTTTAAGATTCCTCAGTCTTTCACTGCATTAGTCAGTTCGTCCTGATTCTGTGTTTTCATTCGGTTTTAAAATATCTATCTTAGAAGGGCTTCTGTTCCCCTGTTTCACACATGAGCAAACACATGTGGCTGAGAGCTGCCTGGAAGCATTACTGTGGTGACTTGCAGGTGAGTTTTCAAAGCCCGTAAGGTTAAATTTACTGGAACATTGAGAACTTTAGCTCACACGTTTATTTTTCTTTTCTTTTAGAAAATTAGTATGTGCAAATGTGAGGTACACCTTGAGATTTCATCTTTGACATCATGTTTAAACAAGTTACAGGATATTGCAAAGTTCTTGGATGCTAAAAATAATTTGTGTAAAAAGATTTTAAAAAAATCTAGGGATCTCTTTGAGACCACCTTTGTGTCGACGCTTGAAGTTTTCCTCTGATGAACCAGGCTGAAGTCATATTACAATTGAGCCAACTCTGGCCTGATTATTTCTCTGAGGTAAGCCTTGGTAAGCCTGCCATCTCAAGTTTATCACTAAACAATCTGCCAAATCAAAGTGCACGGTTGTTGTTTTAATGGAAATCAATATAAAAAGCCAACACCGGGGAGATAATTAAACGATCAAGCAACCAGTTGGTCATGTAAAGGAGTTCTTGTTCCTTTGGGAATAAATGAAAGTATCTGGGAGTGACAGGGTATAACATTAGTGTCTCACATTACTGATTTTCCTTCCGTCATTGCCCTTTGTGAGCACATTTCATGATGGAAACCAACAGCTGCATTGGACAGCTTTACATGCTTGTGGCCTCTTAAAGTGGTAGGAAAAGACAAAAAAAAATTGACATTAACGGCTAAAAATCCACTGACTCACACACAAGGGTACAATTGGTGAATCAGATATTAGAGAAGCCAAAAAAGAATCAGTCCAGCTTTCCCTGAACAAATTGCTTTGAAAATTCTGATTCAATTTATGGGTTGGAATGGGATTATTTTATATAACTCATAAAATATTAACCTAATTTGATAAATTTTTCATAGATAACCTGAATATGTGAACATATTTTAGAATGGAAACCAACTGCTCAAGTTTAAGAGCAAAAAAGTTATGTTAGTCGACAAAATCCAGGTATTGTCGAGAAATTACAGAAATTATAAACACACAATTTATCTTGATTTCCCCCCCACAGATCAAATAATTTAATCTCTGCAAAAAATCCACTTTGCAGCTAGTTTCTCTAATATCAAGGTTATCCTTGTAAACTCTGATTTGAAAATATTTTAGAACAAACAAGTTTACTTAGAGTTATACTTCCAAACACGTTGGGTTTATTTAGTATAGTCTTTAGTAGGGATGCATGCACAATATTTATTTATTTAATCATTCATTCATTTCATGTAAGTTAAAACAAAAATTGTCTCAATATTATCGGCATGGTATCAGTATTGGCCAATATTAGCTATAAAGTTAAATATCGGACATCGGCCATTCCATCAGAATAACTCACCGATATAAAAGGCACTAATTTTTTTTAAAATATAGATTATGTATTTATATAGTGTTACATAATTTTCAGCCCCCTTTTTGGTTTCTGCATTTGGTAGCATGTCAAATTGACAAAGACCATGCAGAATAATGTAGTATTTTAATTCCACAGCAAAAAAAGCTATGTAGTTCTCTGTAAGTACGTCTAGAGGAAAAATATTGATAACGGTATCGGTTATCGACCGAATAAGTTTTAGCATATCGGATATCGGCCAAAAGTTCAGTCTCATGCGTCCTTAGTCTTTAGTATAGTCTTACAGTTTTACTTTGTATCGCAAGCTAAGCTATGTTTAGTTTGTGCTTGTTTGGTACCAGTTTTGTCGGCTTGATAAAACATTTGTCTCTACTTTCCTGCTACAAAGACAAATAAATCTCCCAAGCCTTAAATAGCTCAAGGTTCCAGTCATAATATTGAGGTTGACTGAGGTTTTTGAGCAAGTTCTCAGGAAATTGGGAAAAGACTCAAAGAAAGACTGGTGTATTTTCTTTTCTGTATGCTGTTAGCCAGGGGTTTCTTAGAGCACGCATGAGGAAACTTTGAAGGGTCCTGTGGCACAAAAGCCCAGATAGCATTGTGATTTATAGCAGCTTTTTAGATTTGCCTTTACACACATATATAACTTTATTGACAGTCAGCACTTGGAATAATACAGACAGACTCCAGCCTTTAAAGCTTTAGGAACCAATAAACCTTTGCTTCACAACAGGAATCGGAATAGAATTTTCATCTGCAATACGTCATCTTTACTTAAAATTTCCCTTGGCTGTCTTATCCTGTGTTGACTTTTGCAGTCAAAGAGAAAATATGAGTGTGCTCTTAAAATCTGAGGACTTTATGTGGTTGCTGCAAGTGGTCAATGCTTTCAGCAAGAGGCAATGCTCTTTTCATTCTGCCATATGCTTTTGCATAATTGAAATCTAAAGAACCATCTGAATCAGCATTGGCAAAAGGCTTCTGAATGACTCTAGCAAATGCTATTCTTAATGAATTGGTTCCATAATGAAAAAAAAAAAAAAAACACTTTTTTTTTTCAATTAAAATTGAAGATGCTAGTTAAGGCACTTATTTTGGTAGAATTTAAAGCAGACCAGTAGCAATCTTAAGGTGAATGGGTTATTAATAACAAACATAACCTTTCCAAATGGCCAACTTTTCATTATCGGCACAGTGAGGTATTAAATTTACAAGGATACAGTGTAGCTCTGAAATAATGAATTAACTATAAGGTGAGTATTTTAGAAACTGCATCATTTGCTCCTCCATTTCATTTGCAAACATTTAGTGGATAATTCAATGGTTTTTATTAAAACTTTCCAAGTAAAGATTAAAGATATACCCCACTAGTTTGCATATGTACATAGACTGGACAAAGAGTTTGAGAAACAATGATGAAGTCACTCTTGTGTCTTGACATTTTATTCTGACTCAGTTAAACTTTGGTAAGGTTAAAAGGTCAGTAACTGAGTAAATGGTGCCCAAAAGAAGCTCAATTTGCTCAGAGGAGAACTTAAATCATGCTCTAAATGTTCTTGTTTTTAACATGTTGGTTTTTTCAACATTATTGCTTTATATCGACACTGCATGTGCATTTCAACAGTTTTGTTGAAGTTTCAGCTTTTATCGTATTTACAATCCAGAAAACAAAATTTTCCCCAGCTGTTATCTTTTGCAGGGGTTGTCACCGCAAGCAAACTCACATAAAAACAGTGGCGGGCTGCGCATTTTACACAGAGGCTTCCAATAGTGTGCTGCCTAAATGTATCCACCTCTTAATACCATCATTATGACACCACAGCCGCAGAAACCATCAATAATACATAGAAACAATGAATAATAAGGTGCGGCATGACAGACAGGTGTCTCATGCAGTGAGAATGATTCAAGGAGTCAAGGTTTTTATTTGTCATATGCACCACATGTGGTACATGTGGTGGAACAACATTGTGTACACAGGGTCTTAGTTGCGTCCAACAAAAGTACAAAATGCAAAATAAAAACATTAACAAATATTACTATGGCAAAGAAACCCAATTGGCACAGTTCAACATGTTTCTTTCAACTCTGCAGTCACAGCTGCACCACATACATATTTACCAAAAAACATCAATATGGATATAATAAATTGGTGAAAATGTAAAAAAGAAAAACATCCATTTTACTTCCCAAAAGTTTTGATTATCTGTACATAAACTCCATCCTCCTTTCTTTCCTCAAGAAGAGTTCAGCTCCTCTGACCTACAGGTCATCATGGCATCTCAATTTCAACAATAAATCCTGTTCTATCATCATGAAATCTAATGAACGTCGAGTCTGCTCTGTTGTAGGGATGCACAATATTGGATTTTTGGCCGACATGCCGATATGTTAAAACGTATTCGGCTGATAACCGATGCTGATACCGATATTTTATATATGTTCCTTTGTCAGAACATAGCCCTCTTATTTAGGCTTATTTGCTACAAAAATTGT
>JAVCKU010000030.1:4220583-4235744 GCA_032273985.1 Hypsolebias coamazonicus
TTCAAATCCCTGGGCAGACATCAAAATGTGTGTGGGAAAGGTGAAACACCCACACCTGCCTACACCCTCATTTGCCCCACTCTGAGCCCTTGAGCAAGGCCCTTAACCCAATCAGTAACCCAAATCCTCTGGGTGTCCTAGATATAGCAGCTCTCTGCTCCACACAGAGGGCTGTGGTAGCTCGGTGGTATGTGGTTGCATCAGGAAGGGCATCTGGCGTAAAACAATTGCCAAGTCTTCAAACGAGTTAGTTTGCTGTGGTGACCCCTGACGAAGGGAGCAGCCGAAAGAAGAATTAAAATACAGTTCAGAGGTGCTAGTTGGAAAACGTCAACAGCACAACACATTTACAACTATTGCATCGTGGCCACTGTTTCTGTGTGTTCTGCCACCAGTTTTACACGGAATTTGGATTTTAATAACTATAGTTATTAATAGCTCAGCACATTTTTCCAAAGTTGCCCTGCTTCAGTTTTTATTTCCACTTGATGTGTTTGAATTCTTCCACTGGATTTTATCTATAATGAAATATGTAGCCAAACAATGACCCCAGAAATGGAATGCAGTCGATATGTTTAAGAATTCTGAAAGCTTTGTCATTTCCTGGAATGTGATTGTGTACGCAGGTGTGTTTATAATTTTTATCCAGTAAAGTATTTCATTGAGTGAATATTTTCAGCAGAGGTGATGCAGAATGACCTCTCGGAAAACTGTTTGACATCCCACTCCACTGTTTTACTCCATCCTTTATGGGAACAAGGCCTTTTTATTCAAACTTTGATTCTGATTTTGAATTTATTTAAGGAATTCAGGTAGCCTTGTGGTTTTAATGTAAACATTACACAAGTGCTTTCTCTTATTTCCATACATCCTTGTTGTTGAGCAGTGTATTCTGCATACTTAAAAAGGGAGACATGGTGTTGAGCAGCACCTCTGAGGGATGCCATCCAGGCCTTGGTGGAGTGTGTAGCTCTTGAAAATGAGGCACATTCAGCAACCCAGAGCAGAGATGTGTAAACAAATTATGTATAAGATAATTACAGTTATTTGGCATAAAGATGCAAGAAAGTGGATTAGATGTTTGGCTTCAAGTCCATTAACTGTAATTTTCAGAGGTTAGCTCCGTTTTGGCAAACTTCCACCTTGCTGCAGATTTCTCTAATTATGTTCTCATGTCTTTGTCTGTAAAGTCAACCATACAGTTTTTGGAGGCCTGTTTACTAAGCAGCTTGGAATCCATATCCTATAACGTGAGACTGGTTGGGCTCTTCACATGTTAATTTAAATCTTGTTGGATCAGAAATATTGCATACAACAGAATATATACCGTAATACATTTGCATTTAAGCGCGTGTCAGTGGTAGGAGTAAAAAAAAAAAACAAACAAAAAAAAATACAAGTGTAACACAAATAGGCCTGTCACGATAACAAATTTTGCTGGGCGATTAATTTTCTCCAATATTTTGCGATAAACGATAATATTGTTTGAAATGTAATAATAATTAACTGTCAAATTTTAGAATAAATGATTTGTTTGGAGTGTAGTGTGTTTTGTGACCACCTGATGGCAGTATAAGACAGTTTGAACCAAAGGATAGATAGTTGAGCAGTGTGTCTCTTTAAGAAAAATGGGAGGGAGGGTCCTTGATGTGACGTAGGTCGACATGGTGACATGGCGGACGCTCAGTGGTTTGAGCTCTTTAGCATAGCATTTTCACACAAAGCTTTTATTAAAATAAAATAAAAATCAGTAAACACGTTCTCAGCTTCTTTTTGCAGAGAAAAAACAACTTTTTACACGAAGGCACGAGTTTCAACTGTGAATTTTGGAGCTGAACAAGATGGCGGTTTATTCCTGAGGTCAACCTGTTAGCTTAGCTCATAGCTTAGCTTCTTTTAACGATAAAAATGTGATTTTGGTTGGTTAAAATGAATTTTAAAGAGAAAAGAGAAAGGGAGGAGTCAGTGAGGAGCATAGAGTTGAGCCGTGTCTTCAGTTGAAAGAGACACGAAGAAACGATAAAGCCGATACATGAAAATGAGGTTGATAATTTTCATTCATCATGCGATTAATTGATTTATTGTTTAGCGCGACAGGCCTAGACACAACTGTTTTGGTTAGTAAACCAAAAATAAAATCCACTTTTACATATGAAACCTGCTCACAGCTCAAATTTTAGACGTTCCCTCTTTTTTTTTTTTCTTTCCCAGATTTGTATACCAAGTCTTGTTGGTGTGATAAATGCATGTTTGAGTTTCTCTGAGCACTGAATAAACAAATCGGTGTCAGGTCCAAGGTCTGCCAGCAGGTCCGATTTATAACCTGCTGAGGGTGAACTGTCCAGGTGTTCCTCTGACAAGGACAACTCCACCTATAATGTCCTGAAAAAGATAAAGTGCAGAGAAAAGGAAACGGGACAAACTCCAACTCGTAGGTCACAAATTTTAAGAAAAGAAAAGTAGTTTTAATTCAGGAAATGCGAGACAATGGCCATTCATAAATGCAATAATTTCCTTTTTATGTGCAATAATATTGACCACAGATTTTAACAAGAATAAACATTGCTCCGCCTCTGTTCTTTTTAAAACACCTATAGTGCTGCATTAGTGATAAATCACAAGTTTTATTGGTTTATTTATTTTATATTGTTTTAGAATGTATATATTGCATGAAAGTAAGAGTATATGCCTCGAGCTAGCATCTAAATATAACTATTATTTAAAAAGTGGGATTTTTTTTTACTTGAGCTTGCTGCATACAGGTGACAGCTCACAGTTACAAATGACATGGAGGAACATGTTGAGCGGTGACACGACAGAGCTAAAGTGAAATATTTCCTCGCTCCGGAGATTGATGACTCACCACATTGTTCAGAATGGCATCAGAAGTTCAAACGGAGATGGATGTTGTTCCGCGATTATGTTAAAAATACCGAAATGAAAAATGCTGAAGGGACGGTTTCTGCATTAACAGGACAATCTGGCAAGACCGTGGAAGGATTGTGAAATTCAATAATTCAGAGAGAAATTACTCCTCTGAAGGGAAATGTGAATAATTCAGGGTATTATGACTTAAATGAACCATCAGCTGCATGCAGAATGAAGCAGGATTATGATTAATTCCATATCTCCAATAATAATATTTTAGTCAGAGTGTCAGTTTGTGCCGGTGCGTCTGGCTGTCCATTTCACCCTCATCCAAGAAAAAAAGCAAAGAACTTTAAATTTTTTTTTTTTTTTTTAGTTGTTACCTGCTGCCTGCTTTTGAGACGAAACATTTGATGTGCTTTGTAGCCACTCGTATGGAAAACAGTATGTTGAGATCAAAGTCCAGACTTTGAATTTTATGATGAATCTGCACAGCAGGTGTGGTCCTCTTTCTGTTGAACGGCTGAGATGATAGAAGGCGACAGATTATCACTTAGGGAGTTTCCAGAATTGCTTGTGATGTTAACATTAGTTCTCAATTTCCATGTAAGAGGCCCACAGTCTTGTCTCTTGAATATTGAACAAGCTTAAAAAGTTTGCATGGACTTTTCTCTCAAACTATAAAATAATTGTGTCTTGAACCATCTCATGAGCACAAAAGCCTGACCGCTTTTCTTCAACAGAAAACATGTCCAGGTCTAAAAACCACATTTCCAGAGGACTGAGCGCATTTCAATGGCTGCACCCACTAAATTTAAAAAGGAAAAATAAAAGTACATATACAAGCTGTGGGTGTCCACATTGAAACATAATATTTACACATAAATATTTTAATTAAATATGTACCATTGACATACACAAATACATATGGTATTTATTTTATTCGGGTCTCTCTTATAAATGAGTCCCCGAGGCTCAATGGGATTAACCTGTATAAATAAAGGTTGAATGAATGAATGAATGACTGAATTAATTTAATTTTTTAACAGTGCCTGAAACAAAGTTCCCCCCTCCCCAGTGGACCATAGAAGCCAAGTTTCATTGGTCCTTTTTTATAAGAGACACTGAACATTTAACCTTTCCCCCCCAATTTTGAGTCGCCGACTATTCTCAAATAATAATAATAATAATAATAATAATAATAATAATAACAATAATAATAATGTCATCAAATTGACATCACTGTATGTTTCCATACAATGGTGAAATTAGTCTCTGCATTTAACACATCCACCACCAAGTGGTGCAGTGGGCAGCAATTGAAAGTGCCCGGGGTGCATTTTGGGGATAAGGTGTGCTGCCCAGAGACACCACGAGGTATGTAGTGACTGGAGATCGAGCCTGGGACTTTCTGGTCCCGAGCCGGATGCCGAATGATTGAAGTACAGTGAGATACCTCCAACAATGGACCAAAGAAACCAAGTTTCATTGGTCCACTGTGACTTGTTTGGTAATTTCATTGGTCAGATTTTTTTTAATCTTTATTTATACAGGTAGTCTCATTGAGTGACGAGGACACCCAAGGACCATTGTCAAGAGAGACCTGTATTGGGCAGCTATGTGAGTGACGGTGTGACGAGGCTAAATGTTTGGCGGCATGAAGCTCGTTAGCTTGTCCCAAAAAAAAAAAATCTATAGATTAGCCGCAGCATTATACACTGTCTGCCCCCCCCCCCCCCAAAAAAAGTTGCCACCAAACAAAAAGGTCACACAATGATATTTTGTTGGACCGCCTTTAGCTTTGATTACGGCATGCATTCACTGTGGGCTCCAGAGTCCAATCTTTATGCTCCCTAGCAAATCTAAGCCTTTTTTTCGAGTAGCTTCACTGAGTAGTGGTTTTCTTAACGCTACACAGCTGTTCAGTCCCGATCCCTTGTGTTCCCTTCACATTGTGCGTGTGGAAATGCTCATACTTTCACAATTAAACATAGCCCTGAGTGCTACTGTTGTTTTTCTTTGTTTTGATTTCACCAAACGTTTAAGTGATCACCGATCACTATCATTCAGGATTTTTTTCCTGACATATTTCTTCCTCGAAGACGATGGGTCCCCAGTTTTTAATAATGCATTGGACAGTTCTTAACCCAATTTTAGTAGTTTCTGCAATCTCCTTAGATGTTTTCTCTGCTTGATGCATGCCAAACAGACTGACATCTTTTCCACGACCATGTGTTGTCTTTCAACATGGTTGTTTAAGAAATGAGAAGCAGCTCATTGCACCAGTTTGGGGTTAAATAACGTTGCCTGCTGAAAGATAATCGCCCATTCAATAATTATCCAATAGGAGGCTCATACCTATTTGCTTAGTTAAATCCAGGTGGCAACTTTATTTTTGGCCAGGCCGTGTATAAGCCGCTGTGTTCAAAGCCTGTGAATAAAATAGCAGCTTATAGGCCGGAAACTATGGTAATTGTTATAAAACTGGTCTAAATCTCATTGTGTTCATTTCAAAAGCGCTCCCCAGCTGATTAAATCATAAACATGAGACACTTGGGAGCTGAGTACAGTATGATGTAACTAGAGGTGTGCAATGAAATTGTGTGTAGCCTGGAATACAGTTTGGCAGCCATCCACAATAAAACTGGCAATGAAAAGCATGGTCCCTCATCTCACTGATCATTTGATCACAAACAATTTTGTTTTTGAGAATATGCTAGAAATTTAGCCTTTTTTCACCAATTTTCAGTCACCAACTAGTCTCCAACAATAGAAGCCCTGTGAGATACCTCCAGTAGTTCTCATCCAGCTAAGCTTGAGATCTGCTACTGTAAAAGCTGTAAAACACAAGATGTCAAAAAACTCTGAAGCATTAATGAACTGAAAAGCGCTTCAGGAAAACATCTAGGAACAGAAGCATTATTGCTGGAAGTTCACATATTCCAATTATCTTAAGAAAGTTGGCAAGTACTGTAACAAATGCCATTGAGCAAGATTTATTTTAATTTGCTTTTCTTCAATCTGGCAGGTAAATTTAAAACATCTTATGTATGCTTTTATGGAATTACCATTTTTCAAATAAGCTTTTTTTATCCATATGGTGCCATGTGTAATCTGTAAGCTTGTTTGCTGAATATTGTGATACAAATAACAGCAGCACCAAGCAGTGATGGTAGGTGGATGCAGATCTTAACAATCTATCAATTTCAGAATTTTTGCTTACATTTACTGTAAACTAAAATTTAAATACTTTTTTAACTAATTAATTCATGCAGTTTTTACTCTGAATTTTATACAGTTTTTTACATATAAAATATTCTGGCTAAGCAGTGATTAAAATGTAGAGTAATGGAGGCAATATATACATTGTAATAGTTTATCACTTTCAGCCACATCTTATTTACCTTTCTTTTTTTACTTTATTTGTTCGGGAGAGTTGACTTTTTTGAAATTTTGCAGAAGCAGTGTGACTTTGTAAAATAAAATAATCTCCTAAAAGTTGCTCCTTCATTTTCAATCACATTCTTAAAATGTTCAAACTTTTTCCCAAAAGAGTAACAAGAGTCATCACAGGCGCCTCAAACCCGTGTCCAGAGCACCAGACATGGATTTTGACACCTGCACAGGAGCTCTGCTCTGAAAGAAAGCATGTCCCAGTCTACAAACTCTGGCCAATGATAAATAATGATTACCTTATTTTCCACTGTACAAGTTGCATCAGTCCAAAATTGTCTAATAAAGTGGGAAAAAAAACACAAATAAGTCACTTTGCCATATAAGTCGCATCTATTATGCATCACCGCTGACACGTCGCGTTTGTTATGCGTCACAGCTGACCACCTGGAAATGTGGGCCGGTGTTGTGCCAAAAATCAATTGGCTGCCAAAATGGCGGCCATGGGAGCTCACACGGGAGGACTTTAATAAGTATTTAACAAGATTAACACTTAAAAACAATTATTTGTTTGCTCAGAATTATAGCAAATGTGTGTCTCATTTGAACTTTTCCTTAATAAATGCACTTAATGGTCAAATCAGCTGCATTTCGCCACGGCGGCACAGCAAAATGCAGCTGATTTGACGTTTGCTCCTGGAGTTCTGGAGCGAGATGAAGGTGGCAAGCCAAGTGTTTCATTAATAGCCACTTTTACCTATTAATGATACACTTGGCTTGCCATGATGCTTGATGCTAAATGCTAGTGGCTGCTAATGTTTTTTTTTTTTTTCATGTCAGAATTAATGAAATCATTATAAATATGGGAATAAAAACATATTTGCTTCGGTTTATAAGTCGCAGGACTTGCAAATCAATGCAAAAAGGTGCAGCTTATATGGAGAAAAATACGGTAGTTTAGCACTGGTCCAAATCTGCCTGTCTCCATTAAATCATAAGAGTGGATCATAAGTGGTGGATTACAGTGTGGTGACAAAGCGAGTCAAGGTGGGTATAAGTGCAAATGAGGGCATTAAATAACATGCATGATCTAGAAAGTTGTCCAAGCCATGAACACTAAAATAGGCAGGGACTTTCAAATATTGCCTGCTGCACAGCTTGCTGGTCGATGGTCGCAAATACGCAGACTTTAAGGTTCGAGTCACCATCTAGTCTCCAGCAGTCACCACCAAGTGAAATACTATCTTATCCAATGTTAGTCACTGAAAGCCAAAGGCAATAAAAGCTCCGAATAGCAGAAATAGAAAATAAACCGCATCCCTGCGTTCCCCGTGAAATCAACATAATGTTTTGCTCATGTAGACAGAACGCTTGTAATGTTCCCAGAGAAATCTGATGAAAGTGTTCCTAAACATCCTGCAATCCTGCAGTGAGATTATGAATACTTTGTGAGCTGTTTCATACTTGCATGCAATCTTGTTTCTCTCCTTTTAAAATTCCTTTCCATTTTACACCTTTAGGCTTCACCTGATAGCTTCGTGTGTAACGTCACAGCGCCGTGAACTGTGGGTAATGCCCTCTGGCACAGTCTACAAAATGTGGAGTTATAGAAAGGGTGAAGAAAGGGCTTGAAATGTCTAAGAGAGAGCTCACTTGAAAATCTGATAATGGAACAAGTAGTAAATCTCACAGATTGAGCTTAAAATCCCATAAACCTGAGTGTTTTTCTTAAATATAAACATATATTCAGACAGTGTATTTGAATATGTCCACAAATGTGTAAATTGGCAGCTGTTTGTGTCCAATGACTCCAATCAGTGTATAACATTTAACATTAAGGCAAGGTGTTGCTAGGCTGTGTCATGATATTATGATTGATAGCTTTGGGCTCATTTCTTTCTTTCCCCTGCCTTCCAAACAGATTAAATTCAAAGATGAAACATACTGAGTTTGATTCAAGGGCAACAGTCACAGCTTTAGGGCTGCTGCCTGACATGAAGAAGGACAATTACTGTGGTTTTTACTTTTCATCGAGGGTTTTTGTACCAAAAAAACTGGCCTAGAATAAAAAATGTGTTAGCATTTCAGATATTTCACTTTCTATTTATTTTATTCTCTTTTGGTTTAAAATATTCTGTGTGTCTGGCTTTGTTCCATGTATTGACATTTAAAGATGTGAGTGGGCATGAGAGATGAAATGTAAACAGAAATTCAATGTTAGATTTTGTTTACTCTCTTGGAAAAAAAAAAAAGTCAATTGCCCTCCTCACTGTCCTGGCAGACAGTTTGTCACGTCCAGAGCTCCAACCAGTGATAAAGCACTTTACCGCTCTTCCAAAATGGATCTCCTGCTCGTTTCCAAGGTCGCTGCTTCTGCCATCTGTGGTTTGTGCGTTTGTTTGTGGGAAGTCAAACAGCATGGTTGGGGTTTGATGGCATACGCATTTGTTCTTGTAGATGTGCACAAGACGTTGAGGTGAAACTGGAAGAAAATTCAGCAGTGAGTCACGTCGAACGTTTATAAATCATGTTTTATAATTCATGGTGTGTGTGTGAGAGAGAGGTGTGTGTATCTGTGTGTTAGTACGCTAAAATGAGTAAAATAAGTACAAGTGCTATATGTTGTCATCATTGTATGCTCCCATACAATGGCGAAATTGGTTCTCTGCATTTAACCTATCGCGCCTGAGATACACCCAGGTGGAGCAGTGCCCGGGCAGCAGTTAGGGATTGGGTGTCTTGCTCAGAGACACCACGGCATGTGGGAATGGCTGGTGATCGAACCTGGGACTTTTGGGTCCCAAGTTGGCTGCCCCACCTCTACCCCATCCCAGCCCCCTCTAAAATGCCAATGAGTGCATGCATGCTGTTATCTAATTTTAAAAGTTAAAACTATTTTTTCACTGAAGTATCAAATCTTTGTAAACAATATGAACAGTAATCAGAAATATTCTTGAGGTGTTCTGCACATTTTTGCAGAGCTTGATTTGTAAACCGATGTATGCCGGAACGCAAATAACGAGCGAGCTGCCTGAGGGGTTTCTGGGGGTCCTGGCCCAGAAAATGTTTGAATAGATGCAATTTCCTGCATTTTGGTGTATTTTAACACCTACATTTGTAAACACTCTGCTTCTGTCAAGCATCCTACCCCGAGCCGAATCCTCTCAGCTCCAGGTGCCTCCTCCGTCTGGCACGCACCCCCACCACTCTGTTGGGGTGGAGATTTTTTTAAGGGTAGAAGCGGAAATGCTACTTGAAGATGCAGCTCGTACGTGATATTAAGAAGTCGTAAGTGGCTGTTGTGTTTAAAATGAGCGTTTATGTAATTAGTTTCAGATTACATATCCAATATGCGTTTTGTTTGTTCAAGGCAGTTATATTGGTTCATAACTTTATTATTAGTAAGCCGGAGAATTACCGGATCCGAGCAAACAGTTACCAGAACGCACCCTGTCAAAATAAGAGAGTTTCTAGATCTGTTCCAGCAGGAGCCTGCTAAAAATACGCCCTGCGTATTTTCCTGAAAAAGTTGATTTTAATGCCTGAATATGTACGTTTTAGGAATTAGCCATTTTAGTGGAATTCTTCTCTTTGACATGAATAACTTTGATAATGAGGCCTTCTCTCTCTTAAGTTCACATGTAGGCCAGATTCAGCTAAGTGACCACTGAGCTCAGTCTGGTTTCTCTTATCCCATTTTCTAACGGTGTGGTTGGGAGTAGACTGAATTAGTGTGACACATTGGTTTTGAAACAGATTCCCAAAGGACGGAACACTGCTCCACTTTATCTGTACATTTTCCACTAACTGACTGTGCAGTAGCTAAGTGACACAATCTAACTCTGTTACAGATTTTAATGTAGCATGATCTGCTCCATAAAATTACGTTTTGCCACTTCTCATTGATACACCTACTAACAGCTGATTCCGCATTTATTTTCAAAAGTACACTTTTTATATAGGACTGTTGAACCATTTTAAAATTATGAATGGCACAACCATTTAATACATTTAATGTTATAGTTTCAGGAACTGACTTCCTCATTTAAAAGCTAATTTTGCGACAGAAATCAAATATGCAGTGGTTTTTCTTTTGCATACTATGAACAACACATTTAGTTTGTATTCAGCCACTGATTGCTCAAATACATCCAGCCAGTTATTTGATAAATGCATTAGCAAAATAAGATTAATTTTTTTTTTAAATTATTTTCCCTCCCACAATGTCATCTATGGTGTATATAGAAATAGGCTAAATACTTTAGCAACTTCTGGAAAATATTAGGTTTGTTGTTATGTAATTGTGATTTGCAATCATTTTTATTCAGCATAAGAAGGATGTAAATAAGGCATTTGTATATCAGTTAACAGGTCTTGAGGTCATGAGTAACAGTTGGATGTCCGTAATAAAAGTGGACTGATCTGTACTAAGCTTGCAAATTTTGGTAAATGAAAAATAGAATAAAAAAGTAAAATGGCTTGTATTGAGGCAGTAGTCAGACCTAATGTTACTAATACAGTACTGTAGTCAGTTCCCTTCAGGAAAATAAAACAAGTCAGTTTAACATATTTTTAACTTCAACATTATGAAAATCTTCGAAAATCACACTCTAAACATAAGCAAGTCCTGTTTCACATTAGCTAAATGTTAATATAACATATTTTCTAACAATTTTTTTAAACTTGTGAAGTTCGTTTTTTTTTCCTGTAAGGGGTTTATACTGTATACAGTAATCATCTGTCAGACAAAAAACAGGCAACAAACATCCATGATAACTATAAAAAAAAATATAAAACTCTTATAAAAACCTTCACAGAAGTTGCTCATTTACAAAGTACATGTGCATATCGTCAGCATACAATCATACAATCAAGCACACAATGACCTTTTTTTTATTTCAGTGGAGGTTTTTTCAATCTTATTTTATGCATATTACTCTAAATTAATAAGAAATGATCAGTTGAGTCATTTTCTGTTTATGGTTTAATTTGGGGAGGTTTTAGCAATTTCACTAATTTGTTTACCCGTCACTGAATACTGTATACAGCTCTGCAGTTTCTTGTGTCTCTAACTTCAGCTGTTGCAGTATTTTTGACAGCAAGCAGCAAGTCCTCTGAATAATATTACCATAGTTAAGAACTGCTGCACTGACTAAAAAAGAAAGTCAGAATCATAATAGTAGGTGGATTTTAGGGTACAGCAGTACAAGATCAGTTGGTATGAGGACATGCTTTAGATTTAATTTTAATGATGCTTATGTATCTATCACAACACTTGTTAAAAAAAAAAACCTTTTTATGTCTGATGCAGTAAGATGCTACTGAATGTTATGAGTACAGGACTGTTTGGACCCTGAAAAGGACTTTGGTATTTACACATCAAATGTCTTGTCATAAAACGTGTCCTTGTGGTCTGTTTCATAATTCCACTTAGCGAGTATGAACTCTATGAAGGTGACATTAAACATTAAAATTCTGCTTGCAGCAAACTCGGTCTAGGTGTCAACCCTGAGTACTGAATGGAACATATACAATCCAACTCTGTATTAATATATTTTTGTTCATAACGATTCCATCCCTGAGGATACCAAACAGATGTTGACAATGGCTAATTCATCAGGGTTAATTTTCTTTATTAAGAAAAGAGATTGCTTGTGATGGTTGTTTCAGTCTGTCGTTTTTTTTTTGTTTGTTTTTTTTTCTATTTCCTCTGCTTTTTTCCTCATTTATGCCCACCCTCCTGAGATCTAATTTTCTCTCTTTATGCTACTCGCATATTATTCAGAAAAAACATGGTTGATGCAGTAAACATTTCAATTATAACGTGTTATTGAATATTATATCATATTTCTACATTATATATACGTCTTCATTTATCTAGACACAACACATGTGGTCTTGGCATTTCCAATACACATTTCCAACTTGTTTTATTTTTATTTATTTATTTATTTTTTGAGGCGGTTTGATTAAGGCAAAAGCGTGTACAGTATATGATCAACCTATTGTCACTCTTACTGTAATACATACGGGTGCTCAAGTGGGAGATTGGTGTCACTTTAAACACGCAGGGTATGTATTGTGTGTCATTTTTCAAAGTGTAGGTTAGATTGATAGATTTAAAGACCACTCAGTCTCACATCAGTGGGTAAAGGCTACCTTTCTCAGCAAAGTGCTGCACTTTTCCATTAAACATTGCACAGTGCCTATTTTTTTAATTCACTCCCTATAGAGACTCAACTTACATCTTGATACATAATGACGTTGACGCCTGATTTTTCACTGCTTCTTGCTAAGTGATGACTGTGACACTCGCTACTTATGTGGTCAATAAAACTCGTTGGTTCTAAGGGGCAGTTTTCCACAGATTGCAATTTAGGACATACAGTATATGGGATGAAAACCTATGTACAAGTTAGGTTGTGTTAAAGTATTCCTTGAAGGAATCCAAACCGACTGCCACCTTTCATGTCGGTTTAATAACATAAATAATAATGGGCGGCTGTGGCTGTGTGGTTAGAGCAGTTGTCTTCCAATGCAAGAGTTGGGGGTTTGAATCCACCAGCAGTCACATGCCAAAGTGTCCCTGCCAAGACGCTAAACCCCTCATTGCCTTCGATGTGTGTCCCACCTATGTATGAATGTGATAAAGTTCTGATTAGTCTCTGATTTGTTCCATTAGCTTTGTAGAGATCTAGTAAAGTGCTGTATGAATGGGTAAATGAGGCACAGATTGTAGTGTAGAGCTTTCTTGATATGATAGAAAGGCGCTATATAAGTACAGTCCGTTTACCATTTTCCAAGATCTTCTCATGTTGATAAATGATGGCGGTGTAGGTGTTTTGGTCAAAGCTTGAAAATAACTTTATGCGTGATCCAATGCGACACTGATACATGATATATTTTTCACATCTATTAGTTCATGGGGTATACACTATGAAGAACGGCCACCACACCAAGTTTTATCTGAATATCTATAAAAGTCACAGAGGTATAGCCAGATTTCTGAAGGCTGAGGACAATTACAGTGGCAGCCATCTTGGATTTGGTTAATTCCAAAAGTTAATAAGTTGTAGGTGTACGGCCAATGATTTTTTTTTTTTTTTTGACCGATTCATTAGAATCCGTCCAGTGGTTCATGAGATTTTTTGGGGGTGCAAACAGGTAACGAAACACACACGATGCACACATTCCTCTTATCGCACAATGTGTTGAACTCACAATACGTGTTGTGGCAATTCTCATACTATCACACCAGATTTTAGCTTAATATTTTAGTCTGGCTGTTAAAAGTCATTTTTGTGTTTTAATCAGCTCATTTTGCTCTGGTGATCATTTTAAATGGGATTGGTCTGTTCAGTGGTTTGCTGGAGATATTTTGGTAACGAACAAAGTTAATGTCAAAGTTAATAGACACACCATGACCTTGTCTTTAGCTCTCAGAGTTTTAACTTGGAAGCACTTTCAGCTACTAAAATATAAATTTAAATTTAATAAATGTAAAAGGGACTGAGTTATAGGTACTTTTCTTACTTGAATTGTTTTGCTGTGGCGGCCATCTTGAATTGGGTTGACTCCATACCGTCAACAATTGTATATGTACATCTAGTCAATCATTTTAAAAAGCAGAATTAAAATTGGTTTAGTACTTGTGATACTGTATATGTATAATGCAGAGACTCCAAAAATACAAAACCCAATTCCCCGTGGGATTAATAAAGTAGCTGTTCTGATGTTGGAATAACATCATCGTTTCACCTTGAGAGGGTTGGAATAATAAACATCAAATTTTGCACTTATGATCTTTAGACTTTGAAGAACTAATCTCTTTTTAAGAAGCTTCTGTCTGATTGTTCTTGTTTAAACTTAAGGAGTGTTACTCCATCCCTTTCCTGTCCACCTCCCCGGACATCTAGGGATTTAAACGTACTAAATGTCCTTTTGACCTGAAGGCATGCCTCACATGTAGTTTTAAGGAAAAAACATACGTTTCGTTTGACTTTGATGAGTTCCCTCCACCCCACCGCACTGCGTTTGCTCTCGGGAGTTTAAAACACAGTAAGTCATTTCTGCACACGCCACAGCTCACCATAAATACGTGCTGCTCCTCTGGAATGAGAGGCGAGGCTTGGTGCTGTATCTGAGGCTCCCACATTTGCAGGAGTAGGCGCCACTACAGTTGTTTCACAGGAGCAAACAAAGATCTGCACTTTTAAGAAAAACAAATTGTCCAGCTGCAGCATTCATCATGCACAGTTGTACGCTAACAAAGGGATGGATGTTCTTTAGAGGGACAAATGCAAAAGAAACAGTCTCTATTCAGCTGTTTTATTTTTTTTTTTTTGCATGAATTTTTCAAAAGTCTTTACCATCTGTTAAAAAGTTTGTGTGCACAGTGTGTGTACATGTAGGTGTTGTTTTATGTAGTTTATTAATATTATTTGGAAATTGTGTTTGAATTTTGATGTTGAGGCATTCATGAAATCAGATTTGACATTAAAATGTCTGTTGTATATTAATGTTTTGCTCTTTTAAAAGAGGACGTCAGTCATTTGAAAAAAAAAAAAAGGAAGAAGAAGAAAATCCCAACTGCATAAAATACAAACAAAATACTCTAAATACATGAACCCAGAATTATACAGAAAGTTATCTGGTTTACCACAGCAATCTACAAGTGTCAAAAATCACCATCATTTTTATTTTTATTTTAATAACACTGAATATCTATCTTACATTTTTTAATCAAATTGTTTTTCATGTAAAATACCAATAATCACATGCATTCACACATTTGCTGTTTTATGTTAATCAGCCTAATGTGAGTATTTAGACACAACTACATATACAAATGACATATACAGTACTGTATATGTATATACGCACATATATACATAGATATG
>JAVCKU010000030.1:4351367-4364402 GCA_032273985.1 Hypsolebias coamazonicus
GATATTGCGCCTTATAATCCAGTGCGCCTTATACTCCGTAAATTACGATAATATTATTGTATTTTTTTATGTCTAACACCATCATCTATGCTTCATATTTAATGGTTTTTTTTAGTGTCTTTATTGCTTTTATTTTCATCTGCCTGGTTTAGTGTCTCCCACAGTGTTTAGGGCTCATGAATGCTCTAAATGTGTAGTTTGTGGTTTGGTAAGGTGGGGGTGCAGCCCTTTACAGCCTTTGCATGGTGCCTGTTCCAACTCAATTAATATTTTCTGTTTGTAACCGGAATACCTAAAAGGCATCTGCTGCCGGTGCATGGCACATGAAAAACAAAAGCTCTTCTCTTTTGTTTCTGTTTTCTGGGCAGCATCCATATAGCAGTGGGAGGTTTGGATCACTTATTATTCCACAAGATCAGAAGTTAACATGGGATTTATCCCAATCAGTCTTCCTTTAATTCTAATTACTTTTACTTTTTTGTTGTTGTTGTTTTGGCTTCCAATAATTTTTTTTTTCCAGTTTTAATCTACCCTGAAATAGCTTTAACAGAAGAAACTGTTGAGGTTTGTTTTCAGCTCCAACATCTGCATTCAATTTCACCGCTCCTTTTCCACTCACACAGCTGGTTTTAGTAACGCTCGCTCCAAACAGCTGCTGTTTTGTAAACGCGTAGCAACTCCGTACGCTCAATTACAACTTAGGTCCCACGTGCAAGTTAGCGCACAGCTTCGCCTCAGTTTGTTTATTTTCGGTTAAGTTTTGCTCAGAATGTAGGAACACATAAAAGATGTGTTTATCCGTGTAACGTGGGTGGATTTTTAGTTCCAAATGTGTTCCAGCTTGGAGGACGCTTGAAAACAAAACAGTCAGAAATAATCTGCTGGATCTGCTGCGTCACAGTAGTTTATGTGATTCGGCTTCTGTAATTTTAAGAGCTGCACGCCCTCAGACTTAAATGAGACCAACTGCTTTCCAGCTGTTGAGAGATTACACAATATTTGAATCAAACGTTTAATAATTCTCTTATATGGATCCAAAACGTGGCAGATACTGACAGGTGATTAATCCAAACCTCCCCAGCTGAGGTTGACATTTTAATAAAATCCCTGGAAAAAACTTGTATTAATTTTCCAAGGATTGACAACGTGAGGTCACCCGTTCATCCACATATCAGTCTTCATAACCAGCTTCTGTTTTGGATGTGTGGTTTGTGCATGGGCCATTCTCCTCGCCATGACCAGTGGTGTAATGGTGACAGAAGAAATGGTTCGGTTGTGAATGCTTGCCTGCTCTTTTTGTTGCCGTGCATGTTCATAACAAACAACCGGATGGTAAAATATCTTACATCGCAACCTGTTTTGTAACAGAATGCATCAGAAGTATGAATAAAACAGTTGTCACATACAAACAGACAAATGAGTTTAACATTCCTTAGAGCTGTAAATGTGGTTTGTTTAGCATGTAAATGTTTTTTACCAAATGTATTATGCTGATTATGATAACGTTCAACATTAAATTGTTGTACATGAAATTTAAAACCTCACTGTATTTAAAGAGTTTAAATCAACAAATAAAAATTTATTTTCCATTTATTAAATACATAAAGCTTTAGCTAACACTTCCAATGAGAGAAAACAAAAGAGCCAAAGTTTCTATAAGTTAAAATTACAAGATTTATAAAGAAGTTATTTTACCACTGGCTGACCAATGAAGTTCCTTCTTCCAGCAAAGGGACAAATTCACAAAGTTTTATAAATTGTATTTGTATTTCTTTATTTACAAACTAAAAATGCATTAAAAGTATTCACAAACTTCTACATAACATCACACCCTCACATTTGAGTTGAGAAAGCCCAATTTAGCAAACAGTGGTTAACTTGCGATTAAAACAAAATAGTTTTTTTTTTAATTAATGATGCTTTTTTTTTTTTACCTCTAAATCAGGCAAAATTGATTAAATAGGTTGGAGTGACATTCTCTCTGTGCTACCCTTATTTTGAAATCCACATGCAGGTATCCCAGGTGAGCATTTTTCAGTTTATTTTTTATTTTTCATATCATTTCGATCAGTTAAAATAGGGCTGGACAATAATTCGATATCGATATATATCACGATATACTGTTGTTCAATAAAGGTGATCTGAGTTTTAAGCACATTTTCGATACTGTATCTCGATATACTTTGTACATTATGCTATGATGACAGCATTTCACTTACGCATTTCTTTTTCTGTGTAGATTGAAGCGGCACACCCCCAGCTGTATCAAAAGAGAAACCCATGCAGCAAACATTATGTTATGTTGTTGTTTAAAGTTAAAACTATTAATATAGACAAAGCTGAGAGTTTTATGTTTATTTGACGGCGATTTCACATTTATTTGAAGGCTAAATACAAGTAAAAAGTGAACATTAATTTGTACAGTTTGTACATTTTTTTCTGAGCCTTTTATATTGTTTATATCGATATCGGAATTATATTGTTATTGACTGAAATGAAGAAATATATTGTGATAAAAGATTTGGCCATATCGTCCAGCTCTGTTAAAATTATTTTTATTTATTTATTTTTAATTCATTCATTCTATAATAAAATACAAAACAATTAACATAAATGGAATAAGAAAAAAAACAAAATATAAAATGTAAGGTAGCAGGTGAAGAAAAAAATCTTATTATAGCTGCCCCTTATTCTCTAATAAACAATTCAAACAAGCATTTTCTTTAAATACCAAAACAAAAAGAATAACTCGTTTAACTTTCCAGTTCTCATACAATTCCCATTAAACTCCATTCATATAAATATTCATATAAAATAACAACAAAACAAAATAAAAAGCTCAATATTTCCACCAAAATATTCTGTAAACAAAACAAAAATGTTCAAAAAGGGAGCGGGAAGAAGCTTATCCAGTCCTGTCCTTAAGTTTACATGTACATTCAATATTCATTCAACCTTTATTTAGGCAGGTTAATCCCATTGAGCCTCGAGGACTCATTTACAAGAGAGACCTGGATATATAATATATATAATATATAATATGTATAATATATACAAAAATACCCATACATGGATACTTGCAGCATACTGTGTACATGCAGACATGCATGCATAGCTACGTATACCCACACATACAGTTAAAAAGACATCTAGGTTAATATTGGATAAAATCTGTCTTAAAAGGGATTGCTTTTTTTTTTTTTTTTTCAAAATGTTTACTTCCTGTATAAAATTAGCATTGAGCCACATTTAGTTATTTAAAGAAAGGGAAATAAATAAAGAACTCAGTCTTCTGTTTAAATGCTTTCATCTACACCAGGCATTCACATTTGTACAATATGTCTGCAACAGTAAAGGAATTGATGATTATATTTGTTTATTTCGATGCCCATCTGGTGTCCATGCTTGCATGTACTTTGAATTAAACCACTGGCCATTACTATTACGTTTCACTAGTTGCACCATTACAAATACGGTGGTATGGTATACCATGAGTGATTAAAACTGCCCTTGTGTTTAGGAAACCTTAAAGCAGAGAAGGTTTGCAGTGTGTCTGAAATTTTCCTCAGTGGCGTCTTTTCCATTTGTGTGACCTTCCTTCCATTCCTTCCATTAACCATAAAGCTGCACTGCTAACATACTGTGATGTTTTTTTTTTTCTCGTTTTGTTTTGGTTCTCACACGTACAGTTCCTTTTTGTTATTCCTGAGTTCAGTCTTTAGTAACCTTTCAGATGTGTATTTCTGGATTTCTGACCTATTTTTCATTCTCTTTCCCCCTTTCTCTCCTGCTTCCCTTTTCTCCATGTCCCCTTCCTGTCTTCATGTGTGACCTTCTGGGCACCAATGGACCATGGCATTGTCATACACACAAATTTCTTTCTCTGTTTGTGCTTTTATTATGCTTTCTATCTTCTTGTCACATCTAATCGCTATGATCTTTAAAAAACGTTGCTGTGCACCAATATTGGTGGTCAACAACCTCAGCTACCCTTGGCTGCCACTGTGTGACGTACAGCCTGGCAGCTCTTCTGCCCTCACTTCTGACTGTGTTCTGGCTCTCATAAACTTTATTTCATTCGAGGAGAAAGAGGACGGTCTGAGCATTTTAAGATCCTTGGGTCCAGACTCCTGTTCTTTCTATGCCTTTTGTCACCATTGGGCAGCCACCAACAAGACTGGGGAAAGAGAAAAAAAAACTAAAGAAGATTCAAGACATTGGTTTCATGTTATTACAAGGTGCTCGGTACTTGCATCATTTTCAAATTTTGGGTTCTGCTGATATTTTATTTTCATATGTTTTCATGGTGTATATGAATATATTTAGATGGGGGGTATTGATTGTTAGTCGGTATTGCCAATTGAAATTGTGTTGATGCAATGAAGACAAAGTGTTGTTGCTTTGTATTAGATTTGATAACACATTCATAATGCCTTAATATGGTTGGGTATGGGGTGAATAGTGTAACTACCTTGGACTGTTTAATAATGCATCAGCAGTGTTTTAACAAGAAATGGCAGATGTCGAAAAAACTTAGATTTAGGATTTTGTTGCCTTTTAAACAGACATCGCTCCACTGGTATGTCAAAGTGACATAAAAGCATGAACACGGCATGAAAGCTGACACAAGGCATGAAGAAGTATTCAACAATGTGCTATGTAGCTGCTTCAAATCCCCCCTCAGTCAAGCATTATGAATGTGTTAAACAGGAAGTGCAAATACTGTGCCTGATTCCTGTCTGTGCGATCCAAGCTTGAAAAGCTGTACAACACGAGGAAAGATAACACTTGCAGAGAATTTCTACATAGGTTATGGCCAAATAAGTCTTTTTTTTTTTTTTTCAAATCTGCTTTTTACTTTTCCATATTATAATATGCTTATTTACAAATCCATTTAATCAGCTTGTACGGAGAGGACAGAGTGTTGTGAAGAAACTGACTAATCATGTTTTTTGTGACAAAGTGTACATAATCTTTTAAAAACTGATATTCAAGAATTACAATAAATCAGCTGTTATTTTGACAACTCATGTTCTCTTTTTACCTGAAGAAAATAAGTGACTGAAAACATGAATGCAAAGGCTGTTAAACACTGAGATTCTCATGTCAAGAATGTGACATTATTTTCTCCTCTGAGACATTTTTGTAAGTGTATATCAGTGTATTTCCATGTAACCATTGTAGGGTTGAAATAAATTCTTTCTTTTTCTTTCAAGACAGTAATGGCTTTGGAGGCTTAATATATGGAAATGTACTGTTTTATTTCTGGGGAACTGCTTGTGAAACTGATTTTAGTCTTGGTTTCTCTGGAGCATTGACACAATGTGTATAATCTGCAGTCAGTGTTACATCGCACCACAGATGAATGTTAAACCAGATGCCGAACAATGAGGAGTGTGGATGTCACCAAACTGAGAGAGAAAAGGGTGTTTTTTCTTATTATGAACAGAAAAATGACTAATATCTAAACTGTGTTTGCAATATAGATGCTTTGCAGCAGGATCAAAAGGTAGCTGTTTTAAAATGTCAGTTTTAGCTGAAGATTTCTTAAAGGAATACTAAACACTGATGGGCTGAAAAGCAGACTTTTAAAGCTGGGCCTGGTTTTTCCTCCAACAAGCCAAGGCTTGTTACTGAGTAGCTATACAAATTATTTTCCCAGTCACTTTTTTTTTCATTCACTCAACCTTTATTTATTTAGATAAATCACTTGGAGCCTCAAGGGACTCATTTACAAGAGGGGGACAGACAAAGTGGTTAAAGTGACAACATGGGTTTTGGAGGCGAAAAAATCCTAAGATGCTCTTAATATTTGGCTGAAGATAAATAAACTGAATATGAAAAAAAAAAAAAAAAACTTGCACACAAGCACATAATGATGTCGACATTCTGCAGGGGAGGAGACGCAAGGGCGGTGAGTGTGTCCAGGGACACTCACAGAGGCACTGCAAGAGTTCCAGTAAGAGTGGCATAATCACTCAGTTCACATAGTTTCCTCTGGGGATGCCAAGGTCGGCCAAGGACAACGTCAGATACAATCCAAAGAGTCCTGAAATGATGACAGAATGTATATTTGGACAGGCCCCTCTGATTGGTTAATAGACTTCCACGGTGGGAGTGGGGGTAGTGTCTCACTGGGCTGTTGGCCACTCAAACCTGGTTCAATACCACAATAAAATATTCAAATTTCAGTTTTAGTCCAGCAAGCTGTCACTGAAATTATCACCTATTTTTGTGTGCAAAACTTGAAAACATATATTCTAGGCCGCTCACAATGCAGTGGTTCCCAAACCTGGTCCTTGAGGAACACCATCCTGCATCCAACAACGTTCAGTCAGGTCTTCTGGACAGTTTCTTTTGTTGCTGATGTGTTTCATTCTTCATCTGAAGGGCTTCTTCAATCTGATGAGCCACCAAATCCAACTTAATCCCACAAACAGCTCCCTCCGAGTGAAAAAAAAAAAAACAGTTTGCTGGTGATAAGATAGCTTCTGGGGCCCATCCTCTCCCCTGTCAACTCCTCTGAGGCAGCAATGCCAAAGTGGTTCAAAACCCCAAAGTTCATGCTCGGTAACACGGTATGAATCCACCAATGTTCTGTCAGGTCATTCGGATGGTTTATTTTGTTGCTGAGACGTTTCATCCTTCATCCGAAGGACTTCTTCAGTCTGAGGAACCACCAAACCAAACTGCATCCCACAAACAGCTCACTCCTAGAGTGGAAAAAAAACTGTTTGCTGGCAATAAGATGGCCTCCGGGGCCCACCCTCTCCCCCGTCTCCACCATTCTGCATGTTTTAATTGTTTCCCTGATTTGATTGAAAGGGTGATTACCTGGTTGGTCTACTTAAAGAGTTTACTGCTTGGTGGGGAAACAGTTTACTTGGAACTCCTGACTGATGGAGCCCTCCAGATAGAGGGGGAAACATTTCAACAACAAAAAAAAAAAAAAACTGTCCAGATGACCTGACAGCATTATTGGATTTTGTACCTGGTTGACTGAGCATGAACTTTGTTGGTGATTAACAGGCTTCTGCAGAACTTAATGATTAAATCACTGAATCAGGTGTGTTGGAGCAGAGAAACTACAACATGCAGGATAGTGTTCCTCGAGGACCAGTGTTAGGAACCACTGTACTAAAGTACATTAGTTAATAACTCATATTTACCATTAGCATGATTTTTAGCTGTGAGCATGTTTTCTGTCCAAGGAGAACACCCAACATGTCAAAACACCGCTTCCTAAGAAGGACTTGCAACAGCTTTCTGTCTATCTAAAGGAAACTATGTTACAAAATGTTATGGACATGTTCAAAATTCAGCATACAAGACAGTGAGCTTCTGCAACTCGCAAGAAAATGAAGAAGTTCTATGAAAGTTTTGAGATATATCGCCAACTAGTGGCAGCCCAGTGAGATGCCTCTTTAGCCAAGTGATTTTGGTGAGTAAGCTTAACCAAAACTACAGTGAAAAGCAAAACAAACAAAGTGTCTACGTCGGCAGGCTGTAGACTGAGGAAGTCCTCTGGATGGGAGACAAAATGTTTCTTACTTGAAGAAACTGGCCCAGATGACACGATTTAACCTTTTTTGTTGTTCTCTACCTGTGTGATTGAGCTTACAAACCTTTTTCTGAACCACTTTGGCCTTGGTTGTCCTCAGACAGTTTCTGTGAGTAGCATGTTGGCCATCTGGCCTAAAACATGTGATTGCTGCACATGATGATTGATTGTTTTGGATGGGTGTGCTCTGCACATGTTAAAAGCCTACTTCTGAGATGCCAACAGGAGGTTGGCTTGAAACAGCAGCGAAAGCTCTTTGGATGACAGATCTGGTTGGCAGGTCGCAGACTGATGAAGTCCTCTGGATGGGGGATGGAACGTTTTTCATTTAAAGAAACTGGTCCATATGACACGATTTAACCTTTTTTGTTGTTACAATGAAAAACCATAAAAATGCAACACAAAACAAGTATTTCACACATGATTGAATAACTTGTGGTTTATGCCGTCTGCTTCACTTTCTCATTTTTTCTATTTATTTTCATAAACATTTGTTTCTATGTTGTTGCACGTTTGCTCTTGCCTTTTAATGTTGCGGTGATTGGGACAGAACACAAGAACTGGCTTCTGCAGAAGTCAAGGATGCTGGAGAGTTTAACAAAACGTCACTTTTTGAGTCCTACAAATTGATCACTGGCTTGAGCAACAAAACGATACATTAAGTTTTAACAAAGAGCAGCACAGAACTGTAAATTAACTAAATGAACTCTCCACATCAAAAGATAGAAGTTGATGACTCTGTTATAAGATTTGATTTTTCTGACATGCTGTCATCTCATGTTATTTTGCTGTCCAGCATTGCGTCTTGCAATATATTCATAAAATTTAAAGCACATGTTGTTTTTGATATTTAATCAAATGCTTTTTTTTTTTCTTGGAACAACAGTATTGGAAAAGACAATTACGGTACTCAAGGACTTATTAAAAGCTCTTCTTGGAGTGTTATCCAAGAGCTTTAAATTTAAAAAATGACCACCAAGAATGTGCAAAGTTTTCTATACAGTTTACATATATTAAAACTTGTTCCAGTCTGCTTTACAGCTCAGTAAAGATCTGCAGAGGCAGAATAAAATTAAAATAAGACTAAAGACTAGGATCTCACGCAGCCATGATCAACATTTCGATGTGAGAAAATGAATAAAGCATTGATTTGTTTTCGGTGATCACACAAATGTGAATGGTTTTATTTTTCCCTGTCTTGACAAAGAAAATGTTGTTGAGATGGCTTAATGGCTGCCAGTGACACTTTTAAATGCTTATTTGGAAGCAGCTCGTGTTTCATTATGACAAACTCCTGCTGGGTTAAATAGTTCTGGAAATGGTGCGCAAAATTCCACAGATAGATTGATGTTTACCGAGACAACAGTCGGATACAAAAACCCCTCTAGTTGTAGCTTTCAGTGCATTTTCTCCTACGTCAACATGGTGTCGAAACACACAAACTGAATACGTTTAGCTTATATTAGCAGAATCATATTCTTCTTAGTCGGCCCTCAAGTGTCCTTGTGAAATACAGAAACTTAAAAAGTAAAAATATGTACAGTACTTGTGTAACCTTTTGCAAATCAAGGGCAGGTCTTAAAATAAAGACGTCTGGATGGAAGAAATGAGCTCATTTAATGTAATGAGTGGACTGAAGTGATTTTTCAGCTTGATTTGTAGAAATGTAAAGCATATTTATAAATCAAATATCAACATGTTATTCATACTATCATAGTTAGGCAAACATTGCAATGTGGAAATGGTATGCTTCTCCAAGGAATATGAAGAAAATGTTCAAAAATTTCAATTCATTAGGTTATTTTAGAATGTTTTCGTCTCTGAAATGTGTGACCGTGATTGTTTTTTTTTTCTGACTGGGATTAAAAATGAGATTTCATGTTTTTTTTTGTTTTGTTTTTTTTCTCCTAATTTTCTCTGACAATGCTGTTTAATCTCAACTAATTCTGTCACAAGGAGAACTAGAGAAATTGCATTTCGTGCCAAAATGCAGTGTAAATGCTTATTGCTAAAGAACTTGCTGAAAAGTGCTTAAAAAGCTGAAGCTTACTTGAAACACATCAATAGCTGAAACTTGGAAAGATGAAGCTCCAAGATGCACACAGTGCAGAACAACATGAAGTTGGCTGAAAAATAAAATCTAAAATCATCAGAAAAAGCAGTAAATAGCGGGGTGGGTGGTGGGTTGAGCTAAAGAGAGCATACACAAAGGTAGAAGTAGCAAAAAAAAAAATTTAAACTAGCAGAAGAACGCGGAAAGTGCACAGGTTTGCTGATAGGCTGAAAGTAGCATAAATTACCCAAAAAAATGTGAAATTATCCAAAAATAACTGAAATTTGCTTAAAACATGCTGAGATGTAACTGAAAAGACTGAACAGGCTTAAATTAGCAGGAAAAAACGGAAATAACATGTTTGAATTAAGTTGAAATAATGAGCACAAAAAGGGAACGTAGCTACAACAAAAAAAAGGTAGCTGAAAAGTCATACACACAATAACATCTGACACTTTCAAGGACCTATTTTATAATTTTTCTTGGAGCCATTTGCCATTTTTCTGGACCAATGTGCAGCCCATATGGGGCAGCTGTGTCTGAGTGATAGTTGTCCTCCAATGGAAGAGTTGGTGGTTCGATTCCACCAGCAGTCACATGTCAAAATGTACCTGGGCAAGACACTGAACCCCTCATTGCTTCTGTGTGTCCCATCGATGTATGAGTGTGATCTAAAGCACTGATTATCTCTATAGAATGATTTGTCCAATAAGTTGTTTTAAAATAGGTATAAATTCATCTACTCACTGTGTTAGGGTTAAAGGTTTAGGTTAGGGTTTGTAAGTCTAGTTGCATAAACTGCTGGCTTCATGACAACTTTTGAAAGATTTCAGTCACTAAGACAAGAAGCCACTTAAAAGGCTCATTTTGATCCCAGTGTGTTTTCTCATACACCGGTAATTTTCATGATGGCACAGTGCCACACAGTGGGAGAACTTTGATGGAGACTTTGAAACAAATAAATAAATAAAAAACCATTTGTTGGATTACACAGAGACAATGTTACGAGAAACAAAGAAAAACACGGCCTGTGCTAAGAACTTCAAGAAAAAAAGTCACACTTTAAGAAGATACTTCTTCTTTTATAAAGTAAAATCTTAAATTTGTGAGGTCCAAATAGGCTTCAAAGACTAGATGATGACTTTATCCCCTAGAAGAAACAACTGGATGTGTTGTTGCTTGAGTTTGGTCAACACTTTACATCGGTCAATTTGTTCTTTCAGTTCATGCTAAGAAATTCATCATCTTTAAAACCAAATCCATTTTTTTCAGTGACTTTGAATGTTATCAGCCCATTACATAGCTGTTATTAGTTATCATCATCCAGGTTGTGTTCAAACGGTCCCTCCTACCTCCTAGTAGGTTTAAAGGTACATTGTTACTGCTGACAACATGAAGTGTCGCTAAAAACAATTATGTGTTTGCTTGAAATAAAAGCAAAGTTGTGTCTCGGCTGATCTTTTCCTTAATAAATACACTTTAATGGTCAAATCGATGCAGCAAAATGCAGCTGATTTGACATTTGCTCCAGGAGTTCCAGAGTGAGACGAAGGTGGCTGTGTATGGCAAGCCAAGTGTCTCAATAATAGCCACTTTTACCTATTAATGAGACACGTGGCTTGCCATATTAGTCGACGGCCCTCTAGTGGCTGAAAATGGTAGTGTTCAATATTTTCCATGTCAGAATGGATGAAATCATCAGATCTCAGCCAAACACTGGGTTATAAATATGGGGGGAACAACTCAAATAAGTCGTTTTGCTGTATAAGTTGCATGGCATGCTAATTTATGCAAAAAGGTGCAATTTATATGACAAAAAGTACAGTAACCCCCTGACCATAATATCAGTGATCAGAACTTACCGTTAAACCTACTAGGAGGTACAGGAGGGACTGTCTGAACGCAACCTATGGGTATGATAACAACTAATAACTGCATTTAATGGATGATAACATTCAAAGTGGGTGTTTGCTTTTGTTTTTTGGGGTTTTTTTTGCACAACACATCATTTACAGTATATTGTCTCATATTCTGCAGAACATAAATCTGCTCTGAACTCACTTCAATGCACAGAAAATGTATAGATGATGTTTCATCACAGGAAATAGATAATTTGTAATCAGTGTGAATTAACACATCTTTCATCTGTCACTAGTGATTAAACTCTCAGAAATGTGTGGATTTTTTGTAAAACCAAGATAAATCTTCAGCGGTTTTCTTGAAAACCAGCTCAGTAGTGCACCTGACAGGGACGTAACGTGAAGTGTTGTTCTTATAGTCCGTCCTGACGTGTAGTGCGTTCTGTCTCTGAGAGCACTCCGTGAGGAAAAACCTCCTCCTCTGCAGTGAATTCATGCCACATGATTTATTGTTCCTGTTAAAATGCAAATGAAGCAATGAGCAGAGCAGAAGCAAGTGTTGTCTGCGGTCACCTGTAAGTGCACAGCGCTGTGGCACGCGCCTGCTCTTTTAATCAGCTGTTAAGAGAATTTTCATTTTTGCAGCCTAAAGGTGCAGCAAAGAGAAAATTACTAAATAAACGGTCCGATTCTGGTTTCGCTAGAAATGTCATCTGTTACGGCATACGAGCAAACACAAATCTAAAGTGTTGGAGTGGCGTTATAAATAATTTTATATCTGTACTACAACTGTCTGCAACTCAAGGCTAAATGATCTGGAAATGGTAAAAGTGTATAGGAAGAACTGTGTGTAGGAAAAATTGATGCACCTGCTTTTTGTTTTTCTCACATGATTTATATTGACATCAAATGCTGTCACAGAAAATGTGTGAATCCGTTTGGTGTTTTTCAGCTACAAGGAAATTTTTGCTTGATATTGACGTTATCAGGTTATGAGAATCTGCTAAGTCCCAGGAGACGGCAGAGACAATGACACATGAAGTTTTAATTTAGAAAAGGTTTGTTTTTCTCTTTTCATTCGTTACAGGATCTTTAAAAATAAGTCTACGACAAGTGTTGCTCCAGCAAAGTTAGAAAAATGTATTACTTCCATCTCCAATCTGTCTTCCATTTGCGTTTTAACTGACAGCAAAATGTGTGTAAAAATTAATGCTTAAGGTTCTTTATAGTCATGTGGTTTACTCAAGGTCCCAGTTAAACCCAAAAATAGTAAAAGTATGACATATTAAAATAAACTGTATACACGGATCTAAGATATACGCTAAACACGAATAATGTAAAACAATGCAGTATATTAAACAGCAGCATAAAGGTAAGAAATCAGCAGCATGGATAATCAGCAGCACAAATAAAGTGACAAATCTCCAATTAAAGTTGTATTACAGTGGTTATTCTGGTTAGATGTTCATGAGTCTAACAGCCTCGGGGTAGAAGCTGTTCCTCAGTCTAGTGGTTCTACACTTAATGCTCCTCAACCTCCTTCCTGAGGGGAGTGGGGCAAA
>JAVCKU010000030.1:4381202-4391802 GCA_032273985.1 Hypsolebias coamazonicus
GTCGGTACCGGGGCTTGAACCGACGATCTTCCGATCACAAGCTCACCTTCTTAACCTCTGCGCCACCACTCCCACTTGTGTGTACTGTATATTGATCTGTTATTCAGTTTTATGCTGTTAATAAAGTAAAAAAATAAAATAAAATAAAAAAACTTCCTTTTTGGCTTAATGTAATTCAGTTTTTTTCAAATGTCGTTCCGGTTTTTCAAATATGATTGTTTATTTATTACTATTATTATTATTATTATTATTATTATTATTTGTTTTTATTTTTTTCCAAATGTGATTCAGTTTTTTTCTAATGTAATTCTTTTTTTTTTTTTTTTTCACATGTAATTCCATTTTTTTCTAATTTGATTTGGACCACATCCACTTTGGCAACTTCCGCTTTGGCTTAATGTAATTCCATTTTGTCAAATGTAATTCCGGTTTTTCAAATGTGATTTCAGTTTTTTTTTTTTTTTTTTTCCTAATATGATAAATTTTTTTTTTTTTTTTTTTATGTAATTCCGTTTTGTCAAATGTCCGTTTAAACCTCAGGGGCATAGTAGCAAAGTCATACCTTTTTTATTTTCTTCTTTTTTTTTTTTTTAATAAAGTGAACCATACTGTCTCAGTTTCAGGTAGTGAGATGTAATTAAACTGTAAAACATTTGGCTCCTTCTTTATTAGGAATAAATTTGCCTCTGAAAGCCTTTTGTTTTTCTGAAAATGACAGAACTCTTGTGTATTTAAAAGATGTCAAAGTGTATTTCCAACCACTGATTTTGCACTGTCTTCTTTCTACTTCTAACTGCGAGCTAGTTCCCTGTGAAGTGCAAATCTGTTGTGTGTTTTGTCGTAGAGTTGAGACGGTAGATTTACTGTGAGATGTAGCTGTAGTGTGCGACTAAATGGACAAAACCAACACGCAGAAGTCCGACAGCAACAAACTAGAAAGACCCAGTGCCTTTGATCAGCAAAGTACCGGTAGTGTTGTGCATCCTGTTCCTATCTGCAGCATGTTTCACATTTCCACCTTCATGCTGGTGTGTTTACCCTCTGTAAAATGTAAAATAAGATTAAATGTTCTCTCATTCTCCCGTGATAAAACACTATTCTGATGAAGAACACATTTAGAACTTGGTTATTAAGGTGTGTCTAATAATTCCAGTTGTGGTGACGTTACAGCAAGTCAATATATACTTTGTTTCACTGTAATGTTCTCAGCTTGAGGTAACTTGACAGATACAGCTGAAACAAATCTTAAAAACAATAATGTGAACTCTCCCTTTGCTTTGACAAAAGAATGAAACAGCAGCAAACCAAAAATGTAAAATTTGAACGGTAATTTTGTTCCCACTTAACAGGGGTTCCCAACACTGGTCCTTGAGGAACACCACCCTGCACATTTTAGTTGTTTCCATGTTCCAGCACAACTGATTCAGTGACTTAATGACCTCCTTGTGGTCTGCAGAAGCCTGTTAATTACCATTAGTTAAAATCAGGTGAGTTGGAGCAGAGAAACAACTAAAACATGCAGGATGGCTTTCCTCAAGGACCAGTGTTAGGAACCCTTGTTTAACACAATCTGAAACAGCTGGATTTGTCAGAATCTAGTTTGTATAATGTGGCTGCAGTGGATGAGAGTTTTTGCAAAAATGTAAAAACAAACTTATTTGTTGACGTGTTTTTTTTCCCAACTTGTCCTGCTCAAACGTTAGAAGACCGCAGCTCTGAAAAAACAGAAAGCTGTATGTAACTGAAATGACCTTGTAAAAAAAGGCAACAAAAAAAGGGAACTTTTTATTTTTTGTTTGTTTTAAGAGCATTGAAAATGCTCTGAAATTATTTCTACTTGCTTGTTTTTATTGTGGGTTAGTGTTAAAGGTTTTATCCATCATGGCACAACTTGAGAAATTAAATTTAAAATACAATTATGTCATTAATGCTCTTGATTCAGATACAGTACTTCACTAATTAATCCCAAAGAAACCATTTCTTCTTTTTTTGTTTGATTACCTAATTCAGTCAGAAATAAGACTACTTTTGTTTTTTTCAGGCTATGAAAATGATTAAAAATCTGTAATCTAAAGTTTTCTGATGCATAATGTTCATCTTTTGCCTCACAGCCCTGAGTGTCCGCTGGCAGCAGCTGGTCACTGCTGTTTCTCTGAAACACTTGCTCTCACTCTGCAGGTTCGACATCCATGCACTTCTTTTCTGTCTGCCTCTGTGTTCCTGGTGTAAATATTGAATACTAACTGAGAAAGGAAGGAAAACACACTTTGACTTTGCATTCTGTCAGAAATGTTGGTGTTCAATAAAGTTTAAGAAAAAACAAAGACAGTAAAATGTTTTTCATTCTCATGACAAGATTTTGTTGATGCATAAAACCAGAAAAATGTGCCTTATTATTATCAGTAATAATAAATACAAAAAATAAAGGATATACAATATATATATTTTCACTGACACAAAGATCTGTGATCAAATCAGTAATTAGTTAATATGTGTCATTAATTAGACACTAATTAATTGGTAGTTTCTAACCAGTACACTGTTTGGAAATTAAAATGTTTATTTTGCTTAGATTTTCTGTTCATATGTGTTGCATAAATATATATATATATTTAAAAAAAAAATTAACAATAAAAATACAGTCAGCATGTTTGTTCCACCCACTGAAATACTAAAACAATCACCATATATTTACCCGTATAGTATACAATTGCATGCCCCAAGTTGATCATATATGGATTTTCATTTAAAAAAATATTGATTGATAAACATAGCCATACATTATGTGTGAAATGTATTTTTAGTTGTGTATTTACAGATTAGGATTGTTCATAAATGTCTAAAATTGAATAAAAACAAATGCTTCAGCTGAAGAAATCAAATGTATGAAAATGTTTTAATGTGCTTACATAATTTAAGACATGAATATTCATCTAAAATATTTTATTAAAAAGAAACAATGTAAAATAAATAAAAATTGTGGAACAGAACAACCTGATTTTATCACTGATCTTTGTGTTCTGCAGTTCTACATTTTAACCACTAGAGAGCAGCAGGCGTCCAGGTTTTATACCAGACAATAGAATTCCCAATTCAGTTAATTTACAGAAACTGGGACTCGTGTAAATTAAAGTGATTTTTTTTTTTTTTTTTTTCAGTTTATAAAATGCTGATTTATTTTAATTAAATAATAATCTGAACTTTTTTTTAATTTAAATGAACAGATGTTGCTAAATTGTTTTATAGAAGCTTCAAAGTTTTGGTAAATTCTTGAAGTAGAAAGTTTTTTGTGCTTTCTTGCAGTAAATGACAGTATTAAAAAAGAACATGTCTATTTTATATGCAATTTAAACAATAAAACTATTAAAATTATGGAAATACAACTGAACAGAATATGTTTAAGATGTAAAAAACACATAAGCTTCAGTCTACTACTCTAAATCCCACAAAACAAACTGAATTATGTTGTTTCATTCACCACTAAAATGTCAGTGACATCAGAAAATATTAAATAAAAGTATAAAAGAAAAGTATTAACAATAGAAAATATTACAAATTGTATGTTGAGTGACTTTACAGGATGATGTGTGAGGAACACACTCCAGCCAAGACACATGATCCTCCATCCAGTAAACTGGACGTTAATGTTCAAAACATAAAGTTAATATATTTGGGGTGGGGGGGGGGAGACACAACAACAAAAGAAAGAAAAAGGAGACCTCCATCACTTTGAAAGAAATAAGCAGGCGGTGGAAAAAAGAGATTTGACAAAAGTATTCAGTTTATAGAACAACAAATACGAGTCACCTCAGCCCAATTATAATGTTTCACTTTATTATAATAATGATTATAGAATTACTGAATTTAAAAAATGCAGCTTTTCTCTGCGTTTCACAAAAAGTTTGCTTCCATTTTCTTTGACCGTGCTTCGTTTTTACACGAAAATAAAAATTTAAATTAACTTTTCAGTGTATGAAATGTTCTGAAGATCATCTTTCAACTTGTCCCGCTCTCATATTCATCCGCTCTCAATGAATAAATCATGTTTGAAGCCACTTTTTCACCCCCTGCTGTTAATTTGATTATTAATGCATGTTTTCCTGCCAAGGCAGACCCCCTTTTTAAATGCAAAACTTACTTTTCTGCTTTACGTCACTTTACATATTAGGTCAAAGTGAAAAGAGGTTTTTGTTTGTCTCTTTTAAAAACTTTCTTAAAACAAACTCAGGCTCCATTTCCATACATCTGCACCGCCGCACTGATTCACAAGAGTGGCCCCAAAAAAAAATCTCATATGGGTCAACAGAAGCAAACAATCGCACGTCAGACTTCATGTCATTCCTCTGCAGACATCAGTTCACTGCTCCACCATGCTCGCCCTTCAGACCTGCACACACACACACACACACACCAGATTAGGGTCCTTTTCACTGGTGGTGTCCCTCCCTCGTACAATAACAATGGTCCAGTGTGGTTCTCTCTGGCCTCAGACTGACGCTACACTCAGATAAGAAAAGACACACAGCTTTGCCTCATGGTTTTACCTGCTCAACACACACACGCAGACTGAAGCTAAGATGTTCAACGCATATGTCCTGTTGAAAGGGGACATTAGTCAAAGTGTGTTAGAGTTCATTAGTGGACGCTTGTGCCATTTATGTACCGTTTTGTCATTGTCAGTTTCCATGGCAGTCCCTCACTAATTCACGGTTCGACTTTCGCAGACTCGCTCTTTCACGTTTTTTCAACGATTGTCAACTTTAATATTGCGTGATTGGGACGGGACGGGATAAAAAAAAAAACTTGAGCCAGGCTCCGCCTTTTTGTAGTTTTCTTTCAATGAGCCTACGCAGTAATGCAGGTCAAAAGAACTACACTACCCAGAAGCCAGCAGTGCATCCGGCTGCTGCTTTCTGTCGAAATGGACGGAAAGTTTTATAACGTAAAGTAGAGTTGCATTCGGGCCCAAAAAATCCGACCCGACCCGACCCCAGCCCGTAGCCATCATTTCTGAACCCACTCGACCCGATGAATTAACAGTAATTACAGGTCCGAACACGAAAAAAAAGACTTTTTTAATTAAGCTTTGACTGCTTATATAGTTATTAAAGGTCAGCGGACGCTCGCAGCTGAATACTGAATAAAAAAAGCAGAAGATCAGAGCTGAGGGGGTGTTTGTCCTTTCATGTCCATCAAACCCATTAAATGCCTGCTTCTGCCTGCATTCTGCATTATTCAGACACGGACCCCGCTCTGACATGTCTGCTTTGTGATCTCGCCTGTTTTGGGTCGTCGGCCACACGCGTCCACTGAGTGCAGCGGCTGAACGTCCATTAGGGCGACGGATCGCCTCCTGGCAGTCCCATCTGAAGCTTAACTGAAATTTAGTTTAACTCTTTCAAGGCCGGTCAGCTCGTGGGGAAATGGCCGCGGGTGAAGGTATGGCAAACCATGCTTCCATATAATCGGCTCACAGCTGATTCGCTGATGCAATCAAAAGCCCGACACTGACCCGGCCTGCCCATCCAACACATTATCATGGCCCAGCCCAGTGGTCTTCATCGCTGCAGGGTAGGTCTGCAGGACCAGAACCGAGCTGCTGAGTAAAATGTTGCAGTACTGTACAGTACATATACTTATGTTGTTAAAACTACATAGGTTCAAGAGTTTAGAACATTGCAAGAGTGTGGGCTTTATAAAGCCTTAATATATTTATAAATACTAAAATAAATATAGGGTTCCTACTTTGTGAATGTCCACCTATCGCGGTGGTGTCTGAAGCGTAACCCCCGTGACGATGGAGGGACTACTGTACGTTAACGTTAGCGGAAAGCATCTTTGGAAATGATTACTCCAACCACGGTGGTTCAGTTGGTAGAGCTGCTGTCTCTCAGCAAGAAGGTCGCTGGTTCAAATCCCAGCCCAGGGCCTTTCATGGCGGAGTTCTCCCTGCATGTGTGGGTTTTCTCTGGTTTCCTCCCACAGACCTAAAACATGCATGTTAGACTGACTGGTAACTATAGATTGTCTCCAGGTGTGAGTGAGAGACTGAATGTTTGTCTCTATGTGTCCCTGTGATGGACTGGAGACCTGTCCAGGGTGTCCCCACCTCTCGCACAGTGACCCCCGTGACCCAAAAAGGAAGAAGCAGGTGTAGATGATGGATGGAGTCATAAACCTGAGAGTTGTGTGTGCACACGAACGAAGAAGAAAGTTCAGAGTTTGATGGATTCTAGTTGGAAATGAGGAGGGAGGGGGGTCAATTAGAAACCAGATACATCATAGGCTGTGACACCTGTCACTCAAGCATAACATGACAAATAAAAAAAATAAAAAAAAAGGTTTTAAAATAACTTTAGGATTTATGTAGCATGTTGCTATAGTAACTGATGAAGCAAAAAGTGATTGTGTTTTTGCTCGGCTCTGTGTGTGTGTGTGTGTGTGTGTGTTCACAACACACTGAGCTTTGGACTATTCATTAAGGGATAGGGGAAACTATTTCTTATATTTTTCAAATAATATAAATTAGTGCTTAAATATATTTCATTATGATTTCCCAACAAAGTAAATGTTTTTAACTCTTTGTCTTTCAACAAACGACATAATTTCCTCCCCGTCTTTCGTAAACACTAATCCTAATTTTAATCCAGTGTGCACTTCCTATACACATCAGGAGTGATTTAATTTTTTTTAAATGTTTTTCTCATTTTTGTACAGAATATTGATCAAGCTTTATGTCCTTTGCATGTTGCATTGTTTACATTTTTAAATATATTTTTTCATCTGATTTTTTTTTTGTTTATTTTATTTTTTATTTTTGCTCACTGACCTTTCTTAACCTTCAGGTGTGTTTTGATTCTGGGGCGCAGCCACAGTTTCCAGCAGTAAATCACTCTAGTCTAATATAAACTATCAAATGTCACTTGAACTGAAGGGATCTGATGAAACAGACCTGCTACACTGGATTTAAATAAAATCAGAGTTTTCCAAAGTTTGACATCAATTTAAGCCGATGTTTGCGCAGAAATATTATTTTATGAGCCCTTTTTATTTTTTATTTTTATTTTTTTCTATTTTTATTCCAAAGCCACATTTCAGCTGTTTTATTTCCAGGCTGCTCTTCTGCTGTCGAAGTGTTTTTCCAGCCAACCATACATTCCTCTCCAGAACACCGTGCTTCATCTCCACTTCCCAACCTTTAAATCACATCGGAGTTACATCACGGCCGACAGAGACACACACTCGCTGTGCTGGCCTCAACACCAAGAACTTCTTTTTCTCACACACGTTGTTCTCTCACAAATTCTTCTTTTGTTTGTCCCTCCCAACTTGCATGTAGCTAAATAATAAAGGGGGGAAAGGGTCATCCAAAATTGCCTATGCTGTTAAACTCCGAGTGCAAATTCCTAAAAAGTTTTGATGAACGAGCTCTTCTTGTCTCTGTAAAATGTCTGTGCACAGCAAAAAAACAATAAAATAAAAAAACACTGGGAAAAACTGTTCACGAAAGAGTCTGATAATTAGGTTCACAAAAGTAATAAGGTTGAACCTTAGACAATGATTGGGTAAATAAATCAAAATTTAAATATATTTATCGCAACGGATGAGCTCAAACATAATTAAATGTTATCCTGATCCAGTGTTTGAAAACGTTTGCTCCGTGGGTTTTTCAGCTACATTGAATGCAGTTCTGAACTGCGGGTCTGCGCTCAGTGTAAACAAAACACTCGGCTGAATCCACTGGCGACAACATCAAGTCACATGACTGACATGGATTTGGCAGGTCATGGGTAAATAGCCGGTCAGTTTAACGTTTCACCCACGTTCAGCCACTTCAGCTCTTTCTGGAGGTAAACAAACACAAGTGGCCTCTGATCACAAACTTTTTTTTTTTTTTTTGGGTAATTTAAGGACAAATTAATCATCAGTGTGAGATAAAGACAGTTCTGATTCAGTTTCTTTCTTTATGTTTTTTCTTTTTGTGTTTGTACGTCCGGTCTTCATGGCATTCAAACGAATACGTTTGATATTTAAACATTTGGCGAGGCAATTCCTGCAGAACTTTTGCACAAGTTCATCAGTTTGTTTGGGACTTTTTGCTCAGGAGAAAAAAAATTGACTGATGTGGAACATCAATACTGAAGGCTGATGCAAAATGAAAGACATACCACTGATGCCAATCATCTTCAAAGTGAATGCAAACTTAAGATGCAAGATTTCTGGTAATATATTTTTCACTTCTCGCCACTGGATTTTCATTTATACACGCCCATATTTATAATAGTCTCCTTACGTTAAATATTTTATTTTTTTGCTGTTATTGTACTTTTTCCAACATGATTGTATGTTTACTGACCCCAAGTTTGCAGACTGAAAAGACTCACGTTTACAAAAGAAGTGTTTAATCACAGTGCAGAGTCGGGGACTTGGCTGTGGAAGCAAGCGAGGGCAGGACGAGTGTGATGTGTTCAGGGTTTTCCAGTTGAAAGTTAAATTACGGTCGTTTGTATTGCAGGTTGCATTGGAGACGGGGAAGATACAGGGGTCCTTGTCGTTCCGACGATGGAAAAGGTGAAATCCAGAGAGGTGAGTATGAAGCAGTGGGTGGTTGTATCGTGGAGACCCGAGTTGGATTCACGCTGAGCAATGGTGCACAGGTTTGGTGATCCAGACACAGCCAAGGATCCAGGAGGAAGTCGAGGAGACACGGCAGAGCAGACCTGGACAGACGAGCAAAAATATCAAGAGGTCAGCCAAAAGTTTCACAAGTTCCAATTTCAGGCTGTCACTCAATTACCCAACGCAATGAACGTTCCAGCGTTGGCTGAACGTCTGGCAGGGGTTCAAGGAGTGCAGAGGTACTGGTCGGGGATGAGGTGTAGTTGATTACCATAGATGATTGTCAGCTGTGGAAGAAGGTGGTTATGGCAGAAGATCCCACATTGGAAAGTTGCATGAAAAATAAAAATACTGATTAAAAAGAGAAATTTGGGAAGTCATTCTGTGCAAGATTGTTACTTACTTTACCTTATTTGAAGTATTTTACATCTTATTGTTAGACCCCATGCAATACAAAGGGCATTTGCTCCTGACTCTAAGAAATAATATATATTTTAAGTGTTTACATAAAAAACTCACCAAAGGTTTGAGAAACAAAAGGGATTAGTTTGTATTTAAACAATGTGTCCATTGACATGTATTGTCCAGTTGTGATCAAATGTACATTTGTAAAACTCGTGGATTTCCATACTTCTGCACAATGACCCACTTTTCTCCACGTTTTGCACTGAACCTTTTAGGAAAAAAAGGAGTTTCAGCAAATTACAGAACTTGCGCTTTTTGATCAGCAAATCTTCAGAAGGGGGCTTCTTCAAAGAAATAACTTCCCACTTCACTTCTTAAAGCTGAACAAAAACTCCTTTTAAATGAATGGCTTTTGCTCACAGCTTGAGGCCGCAGCTGGCAGCATTGTTGCCCACTCCCTTCTTCGGCTCGCGGAGCAGACAGGCCGAGGATGAAGGAGCGATGGGATTGACACAACAGGTACACATGAAACAAATGCAATTATTGACGCCTCCTCCTTACCAGCACTACCCTCTGATTCAAGAAGGTGTTGACTGATTTAATCTGTCGTTTCTTAGTTTGCTCCCTCAGAGCTCTTCTATATGTAAAATCGGTTTGAAAATATCACATAAGATCTAAAAAAATTCTAAATCATTAATGGCCAGAATAAATATGGGTGGATTTTTCTCCCATTTGTATAGCTACGTCTTAATACCACCATCTTGTTGCCATTTAAAATAGTGTAGACATCCTAATTTTCAAGTGACCCCTTCATATTACATTTATTTTACTCGCCTCCCAGTGAACTGATACGTACAGCCGTCTCAGCTCCATTGGCGTATAAAAGGTTTACACTCACGCACGAACAATCGCATGCTAACACTTGAAGGATTGAAGGATTTGATCTCGGGGAAGGCTACAAGCACAGCCCCGCGGAATTACAACAAAATTTGGCTGTTCAGATTCACCATAGAGAAGTACCGGCAGAACTTTTGAAGTCATACATGAAATATCAAGCAGAGTCCGCCTGTCCCAAAACAAATGTTATCACATCTGGCTTCCCTGCTTGGCCTTGGATAGGCCAGCTATCTCAAATTTCTCCCAGAGGTTATGTGAATAATGACGCTCTGCTGCTCCTCCCACCCCTGTCTCCTGAGGACATCTGTGGGCCTGTATCAGAACTGAGCCGCTAATAGACACTGTACCATCTTATCAAAACTACGGAACTTTCTGGCAGTGTCCATGGACAACTCACCGCCTTTGTTGACCTAAACGTGGTTTCACGGCTGCTATTGTAACTACAGGTTACCCTCGGTATCTGGCCGAGTTCCGTTACTACGGCCCGGCCGGATACCGGAAAAGCCGGTTACCGGGAATGGCTCACGCGGGTGGCCGAAAACGAAACTAAAACCAACATGGCGGCCGTCACGTCTTTTTAAACGCGTTATTTACAACCTAATACAACGCCAGCATACATTTTGTACCTCTAAAATGTATTTTAGAGCAGTTAACTTGCTAACAAACACAAAAAAACTCA
>JAVCKU010000030.1:4429458-4440067 GCA_032273985.1 Hypsolebias coamazonicus
ATTTGCAACCCTTCCAACACTCTTGCAATGTTCCTAACAATGTTATAAACTGATAAACCTTTTAAAATTATAACATTTAAATGGGTACTCACCAGAGACGATGAAGATGAAGAAGAGATGAAGAATGAGCTGTCCAGTGATGACGATGAAGGTGATGAAGATGTGATTCAACCAGTGGCTTTGGCTTCGTCCTTCATGATAAAAGTACGAGATGACATCCTTATCCAGAACAGTCCATGTTAAAACCCTGTTCAGACCTGTAGCCCCCCCCTCGGCGATCAGAACGTCGTGTTAACAAACTCCTCCGCTCCTGCTGTGTCAGCGGACGCAGCCTCTCCGTGCAGAGAAACACTTTTTAATCCAAACTGGTTCTTAAATATGTCGAACCGGCCCTCGTTGCACTAAGCGCAGTTGGTTCGACAGGTGAACCAGGTGGTCGAAGGCCCAGCTTCAGGTTTGTCCCCTTCCTCGCTCCCATCGCCATGGCGATGTGAATGAGGAGCTGGGAGCAGCACGGCTACTGCTTATTTTTTACTTTTTTTTTTAAATGTATTTTTGGTTCAGTAAGTCGGACGAACACAAATCGTTATAGTGAGTCCGCAAAAGTCGAACTGCGAAGTAGCGAGTGATTACTGTACTCTACTTCTACTTAGTTTTTGATCTTATAATTATTTAAATAAGTAACTTATGGAACTGACTTAGTTTTACTTCAAAAATTAGGATTTATATAATGTTCCAAATATATTCTAAAACTTGTATAAGATGTATATAAATCTGCAGTGGTTAGTAAAATAATCAGTTGGCAGAAAATGTACATGAATGATTAGAACACGTGATGGCAGACCTTTATTTTCACAGGTTTTACAGTTTTTCTTCTTTCGGCTGCTCCCTTCTTCACAGGTCGCCACAGCGAGTTAAGTCGCACGAAGACTTGGCCACTGAGCTACCACAGCTCCCTGTGTGGAGCAGAGAGCTGCTGTTTAGGGCGCCCGGGGGAGCAGATGGTGGGAGTTAAGGGCCTTGCTCAAGGGGTGGGGCAAATGAGGGTGGAGACAGGTGTGGCTGCTTCACCTATCCCACCCACATGTTGTTGTCGGTACCGGGTGTTGAACCGGCGATCTTCCCACAGCCCACCTTATCTAACCTCTGCACCACCACTCCTGAGAAATTTTACAAATTAAAAAAACAATAAAGGAAAAATGATTCATTATGATTTGTTTTCCCCCAAACAATACAAAAATATATATTTAAATAAATGCACAATTGGTAAAATGTATATTTAATGTACAATAATGATTGAAACCTGTCAGCTTTGAGCATTTAAAGTAAATGTTTATAATAAATATTTATTATATAATAGTAAATATTATTATTTATGTTGTAACAGTAGCTTTAACCATTAGTAGAAATAGCTCCCTTTTAAGTTTAGTCAAACATAAATGCTATTAATGTATTTTTTACAATATTTAAATATATTAAGATATTTCAGAAATATTAAGCAAAAAAAAAAAAAAATCAAATGAAAACATATAGTGAGAAATATCTCCAAAAGATTAAAATTGGGTGTGTTCATGAATAACTAGAATAGGAAACTTAATCGTTTTGTTAGTATTTTTCATTAACTGGCACATAAGAGTTTGATTTTATTTAATACATTATTTAAATAAGTTTGGTGTAGTGTCTGTCAGTAATTTAAATGTGCTTCTTACTCAAAGGCTAGTCCCTGATTCAAATTCAAGTTAAGGTCACGAGGTTGATTATTTTTGAAGAGAAAAAAAAATAATCATGATGAATGAGTCTGTGTTAACGTTACTCAAAAAAAAAAAAAAAAAAAAAAAATCACAATCCCCATGCAGACTTGTGGCAGCTGCCATGCCGCTCAGTGAGGGCCGTGGCAGCAGTACAATGAATGTCAAGGCGACTTGCAGCTTTAACGCTGACCGACACGTTTTAAGCTCCGCTGTAATCCAGGAGGGATCAGTTGGGTAAATCATGGCATAAAGCTTAAAACCATAATTGATTTATGTATTTGCTGACCAAAGACGCCTAGAGAGATTACCAGAGGGAGAGAGCTGATGATGGATAGGGCGATACCCCACCCGTTCACTCGCACAGGCTGCTCACGAGGTGGGGGATGAATTCAGTTTAACGGGAGCTTTGCCTGCTTGGAGAGAAAGAAACAGAGTCTGAGAGGAAATGCATGCTTCATACGAGATGCTTTTTTAAATATAAATCATGATTATTTGGGTTTTAAAATGTCTTTTGGCTTGTTTCGACAGGTTGCTGAAATTTAGTCGACACCAAGCTGAAGCAGCGAGATTCATCCACAGTACCCTGCAAACAAACAAAAACAAGTGGTAGCTCTTGATGCTTTTAAAAATGACTAGTAATGATGTATGCACAAGTTTTAGTTTTTTATTGAGTAGCAGGTGAAGCTTCAATATTAGATGCAGAAAATCTAAAAAGTTAAAATTTTTAGGTTTTAATTTTCCATCTTTGTAAACTTTGTTTCTAGATTTTAACAAAACTGTATTCGTCTAAAGTTTTGTGCACACTATATCACTATTTTGTGTGATTTTTAACCCCTTTGGACGTAATGGTTAACTAGAGAAATTGCATTTCCTGCGAAAATGCAGTGTATATGTTTTTTGCTGAAGAACTTGCTGAAAAACAGCTGAAATTAGCTAAAATTTGCTGAATTGTAGCTGAAATGGTAGAACAAGCCTAAATTAGCAGAAGAAAGCAGAAAGAACAAGTATTTGCTAAATTAGGTTTAATTAAGCAGAAATCAGCACAAAAAATAGGAAATTAGGTAAAAAAAAACTGAAATTCATTCATTCATTCAACCTTTATTTAGGCAGGTTAATCCCATTGAGCCTCATTTACAAGAGAGACCTGTCAAATTAGCAAAAAAAAAAAAAAAACTGAAAAGTAGTTGAAAAGGCTGAAAAAAAATTTAACTACCAGGAAGAGCAGGAATCAGGAAAAAAAAAAAAAAGGTGGAATTAGCTGAAAAAACATAAATTAGCATATGACATCTAAAGAGTAGCTGAAATAGCAGAAAAGGCTGAAACTACCACAGAAATGTTGAAAAGAGCATAACAAGCTCAAATTAGCAGAACTAAGTTAATTAGACTCAAAGTAGCAGAACCTATCACAAAATACTTGAATTTATCTGAAAACAGCTGAAATTAGCTAAAAATGCTAAACATGTAGCTGAAAATGTAGAAAAAGCTTAAATTAGCAGAAGGAAGCAGAAAGAACATGTATAAGAAGTTAAAATTAGCAGAAAGAAGTTAATTATGCTCAAAGTAGCAAAAGTTACCACAAAAAACTAAATTATATGAAAACAGCTGAAATTAGCTAAAAAAGATGCTAAACAGGTAGCTGAAATTATAGAAATAGCTTAAATTAGCAGAAGGACGCAGAAAGAACACATTTGCTCAATTAGGCTGAACGAAGCAGAAATGAGCACAAAAAAGTGGAAATTATCTGAAAAAAGCTGAAGTTAGCAAAAAAAAAACCTACTGGAAAGTAGCTAAACTGGCAGAAATAAGCTTAACTTACCAAAAGGAAGTGGAGAGAACATATTTTTGTAGAATTAGGGTGAAAAAGGTTTAAATGTGTGCAAAAATGTGGAATGAGCTAAAAATAATAAAATTAGCATCAAAACAGCTAAACAGTAGCTGAAATAGCAGAAAAACAACGAAACTAGCAGAAATTAGCTGAAAGGAGCAGAACAAGCTGAAATTAACAGAAACGAGTCAGAAGGAGCACAAAAATGTTGTAGTTAGCAGACAAACTCTAAAAGTTGTCTAAAATGATAAAAAAAATGTACAGAAGAAAAATGGGTCTCAATAGTGTGAATGCTTCATAAACACTATTCATAGCCCAGCATTGTATATTTATTGACTGACTGTGGAAATAAATATGTGTAACTGTGTGAATACATTTTATTACATTGATCCATGAGACGTCACATTATTTTTCGGAGACAACTTGCTCCACATTTAGCATTTTCCATTTTGACTCCGCGTTGGACTGTGAATTTTACTTCATCAGTTAATGTTTGTCCCGTGTCTGCACGGACGTTTCCTCCCAGCCCACCATGAATCCTCTCTGTCTTGTTTACTGCTTGACTGTCAGGCATCTCCAAGGTCTGACCATTTCCAGATTGTTTTTCTTTTGGTTTGTCTGTTTGTCCCTCGGCCCCGAAAGGCCAGATTGTAAAATGAAAGAGAGAAGGACTAAAAATAAATAAATAAATAAAAAAAATAGAAGAAGAAGCCATTCCATTTCCTGGACTGATCACTGAGGCGGATGGCTCTGACACGTCATGACTCAAACGGCATCTTTTCTGCCACTCCTGTCTCGCTGCTGACCTTACAAATGATGCTGTAGGCTCCTGCCATCTACCATTAGGCATGTCACGAAACAGGATGGGGTTTTATCCCCCTTCATACTCGCAGAAGCACCCGGACGCACTGTGCAGCTCTCACTCTCTTCTCTCACCTTTCACAAGAGAAAAGCCGATTACAGCGGCTGTTTTCTCTCCCGTAGCTTTGTCCGTGCACTTTTATCCCTTTCCTCTTCCTGCGTGTGTTTTATTGTCTCTGTAAGTGTTGGTCTGAGGCAAGTAGCTGGAGCTTCCCTAACAGGTGTTTGGGTGCTTATCACCCACGTCTGTGCCCTTATCTCTGGCCTTCAGCTTCCTGCATCCTCTCTCTTGCATGCCTCCGAGTGGGGATATATTTCACTTAGCCTCTGACCCGAAATCTTCCTCTCTATCTCTTTTGGTCTCTCCTTCTCTGTGCCAACATGCAAAGTCACGCACAGAAGTAGCCGAGGTATTTCACCATCACTCCCTAAAACCTAAGCTCTGTTGTTCTTAATGTCCGAACATCACTTCATTTTGTTAGTAATTAATAACAATCCTAAGCGCAGGGCACCTAAAATAACTAGTTTTTGTACTTTTGGTTATTTTCATTACATTGAAAGGAATTTGAACTGTGAGATATGAGAGAATAGAGGAAAGGGCTGATTGCCAAACACCTATAGCAGGGCTATTCAACTAAACTGCTCTGGGGGCCACAGTTACTGAAAGCCAAGAGCTCAGGGGCCGGGCATCCAGCAGTTATTGTCATTAAGAAATGGTTTGTGGTTTAAAATCTACTTTTATTTAAAAATGAACCCATCGGTGAGCCGATTTGAGATCAGCCGTGGGCCTGATGTTGGCCCTCGGGCCGCCAGTTGAATAGCTCTAACCCATAGTTATTGTCTTGGAACAGTTTTTTCGTTACTTTTTTTTAAAGATTAATTACAAAAATGATCATCCGAGTTCACATTTGACTCTTTATTATGCGAATTCCTTTGTTTAAATCGAGTCCTCTTCAGCATCCGCTGCGTCAAAAGATAAAAAAATAGTCGACTTTCAGTGGAAACGTTCTGGTGTTTTCAGCGCGGGGCCGAGCTTTGATAGTTTTTTGTGTCCACGAGTTTGATCCAGCATTTTGTCAGACTGATTGGTCTCAGCCTTTAGCCCCACCTTCGCATTCCCCTCCATCCTTTCCTGCTCCCAAGTCTCACAGCGGGACAAAGGCTAAAGTGTCTCCAGGATGGGGTTGTACTGGTTTGGAGGGGGTTGACCCCCTTCAAGAACCTGACAAGGGCCTTTTTTTTTCTTTTAATCCCCATTCCGAGCGGGCACAGACGAGAAAGAACCCGCAGCCTTAACACCCATGAGAGAGCCTATTGTGAGCGGCAGGCTCTGTTACAGTAGGATGGATGCGGGGGTCATGGGTGCAGATAAACCGGGGGTAAGCCGGGTTCCCGTTATTTACAGTAGGTCCTTTCACTGGCTGAGTGAAACAGGAGCCCCCGGTGGAGGCGGAGGTGGCGGCGGGGCTGCGTGGACGACCACTGTTTGTGCTCAGCCAGGCCTCCACTACAGGTCAAAGAGCACGAGGGTGGGGCCACCGGGGTTACAGACGTGACTTTTGTCTGTGCGGTGGGGGAGAAGAAACGCTAGAAGCAGAAAGAACAGGCGGCGATGATGACTTCCACACACAATGTGGCGTAATTAAAGAATAAAGGCTGAGTTCTGTAGAATTAAAGGATCCCAGCGAATTCTGACGGCGGACTTTATTTCAATTCAGCGCGTTGTTTTTCTGTCATGGCTGTTTTAATGAGTCGGCACGCACTGGACGTTAAACAACCTATTTGCGCCCTCAAAAAGTTGGCTGCCCCAGTCCTGCTTTCCATCTTTCATTAGGGAATAAGTTGCCACGGGTCGGTAAAATGTCCTACCATCTGTCAGAAGATGAACATGATCTTACCTTAATCTTTGAGTCAACCTTTTATATTAGCAGGCAGGGACGGAGGGAGGCATCGAGCAGAGATGTACAATAAGGACCGCAGCCCCTCGCGCATTCATTTGGTTATTTTTACTTGGACAAAGCCTGAAAAGGTTAGAGGTCAACCTCTAACCTCAAGACCCTTACGGATGAAGCAGAGTGGTGCAGTCGCATCTACCCTGCACCCTACTTTACACACACACACATGCACACACACACAACGCATCCCTTTTGTCCTGAAAGTACACAAAGGCTCCTGTTAGACTTGAGCGGTCAGGGCTTTGGCCGGACCTGCCGAGCCGCAACGCCAGTTTTGAATTTGGTCGAGGTCGCCACCATCGACCAGTCAAGAGACAAAGAAAGTGGTTCGTCTTCTCCAGTATGTTTCTGTGTTGAGGGACCAGGACACAGTTCATCTCTGATCAGTTGCATTATTTGAAACGATACGTGCGAGACCTTCAACTTGAAAGACTAAAGGGTATTTAACAGATTCCAGTTTTGCATATCACCCCGATGGTGGATCGCTTTTTTTTTTTTTTGACACAGCTGCACGACAGAATGTGAAATATTTGATCTGTTATCACACAAACCTGTAAAAGTGCTGGCAAGATGGACGGTTACTGCCTGGAAAAAATACTGTATGAATGAGCATCTGTCCTTTCATGCCTCAAAAAACATAAAATAATCCGTTTTTCTTTCTGAGATGACTCAAATGATTTTTCCACAAGGTGTTTGCTCTACAACAGAAATCTGTTTTTTAATTAATAACTTTTTAAACGTCTCCGTGTTTGAATGAAAAGTTACACCTCGATAAACTAAAGTATTTTTCCTTGATAAAACGTTTAGTTTTTTTCAAATATATAGGAATATTAATATTGTCAAGACAATAAAAAGTTCAGTCAGGTCATCTGGATGGTTTATTTCTTTCTTTTTTTTCTTTTGCTGATACATTTTGTCTTTCATCCAAAGAACTTCCTCAGTCCAAGGAGCCACATCAAACTCGGTCCCATAAGCCACACACTCCCAACCAGCTTGCTGGTGATAAGATGAAGTCCTTTGGATGAAGGATGAAACGTTTCCAAAAAAAAAAAAAGAAAGAAAGAAATGAAATGAAAGAAGCTGTCCAGACTGAACTTTGTTGGATTTTCCACCTGGATTATTGAGCATGAACTTTGATGTTTTGAACCACTTCGGCTATGGCTGCCTCAGAGGAGTCGACAGGGGAGAAGGTGGACTCCAGAAACCATCTTATCACCAGCAAACTGGTTAGTCCACTATGTGAGTGTGCTGATTGTGGGATTCAGTTTGTTTGTGGCTCCTCGGACTGATGAATCTTTGGATGGAGGTCAAAACGTCTCAACAAAAAAAGAAATCGTCCAGATGACCTGACTGAACGTTGTTGGGTTTCAGTTAAGTTTTTCTGCCGGGGATTTCAGTGAACAGGTTCCTCCTCACTGACAGTGAGAACTTTAAACTAATAACCAGCTCATGAATGAGTCATGTGTTAGGCCTGTGTTACCATGATGATCATGGCATCAGGTGATCCACCCTCGCTCGGGACATTAACGTCCCACATCTTTCCTGAGAATTGTGCTTGTCGGTTATCTTTAGTCCAGCAGCTTTCAGTTCAGCTACTCTAGAACCTGAGGGTAAATATTTGAGCTGTTTAAGATGACATCGAAGCAGGAAACAGAACGTTTCACCGTCATTTGACTGTCTATAGACAATGGTCTACGTAAGACGGAAGGAAGGAGAGTAAAAGAAGCACTGACTCGTCCAGCCTCTCAGGTGTCCCCCAGGTGCGGTCAGGGTGGACGTCTCCGTGTCCCGTGTGCTGCAGGCTGCCCTTCATCGGGGCCGAGATGTGGGGGGCGCTGGCGGCGGGATTGGTCCCAGCGCTGCTGGGGGTGGCGACAGCGGCAGGAACGGTGAGGCAGGCGGGGAACAAGCCGACGGCCAGCGTCCTCTGGTTCTGACCGCGCCACTCACTCAGCTCCAAACTGCACGAAACAAAAACATTAAATCGTTTTTTTATTCGTCAAAGAAAGTCCACAAGTTTCATCTTTAATAAGATACACAAATTATTTTTATCTTTCTGGTTACAGACAATAAAAAAATGTATTATCTGTTTGTAAAATGTAAGAATAACCTGTAAAAATAAGCAAACAAATTAGGTTAAAAAAGCATTAAACACTGAAGCAGTTTAATCTCCCATGATACTTTCATAATCCCAAATATGTAATTTGACATTTAAAAACTAAAAACTACCAGTGCACACATTATTAATATCAGTCTGAACCATGTGAGGATTTGCTTTTAAAACTAACTTTGGTTCAGTTTGGATATTAAAAAGCAGATTTATGAGGAAAAATAGTAAGTGTCCTACCTGCTGTAGATTGCTTTTTGTACAAACTCCGTTTTGGGAAGTAGAGCCTAATACTGACCAGGTGGATGAGACAAAGACCAAAGTGGATTCAGTGTCACGTTACAAGCTGCAGCACTTCTGGTGCAGCTTGGGGTCATCAAGCGAGAACATCATCATATTTCTGCCAGAATAACCATTTGACGAAAAACTGACAACCACGTAAAAGTTTATAAATACAGAAGTAATCCACTTTGGTCTTGACCCCACACAGACTAGATGTTAGCTCGTCAGAATTAAACTATTTGTCCACACTCAGATTTATCAAAGAGCTATTTACAACAGGTATGATACTTTGCTCTTAACCACTAAAACACCACTGTAAACATTTTGAACCATTAATAAGCTTAATCTATGGTGTGCATAAAGTTAAACTAACTTGTTCATGTTCTGACACCTAAAGAGAAATAACTCAAGTCTTGATGAGGTGAGAGTTTGGGGGTTTCACTCTAAGACAAAAACCTTTTTAAATGTCTCATAAGTATTATTTTTTTAACAATAGTTTAGTCATTTTTTAAGTAATGTTGAGTCAAATGGTTATCAATAGTACCTTATCAGCTATGAAATCAGTCATAAAGAAGAAATGTGCAGAAATCATTATCAAAGCTGAGCTAAAGGCTAGCCAAACGATTGCTAGGTTTATCATTTTTCAGACTTATTAAACAAATCTTTTTTTTTTGTAAACAACGTATCAGTGTCCAAGAACGCTACATTAGCTAACATTAAAGCTCATCACTTTTGGACAACACAGTTGGTTCAGATTGTTGCCGTTTTCTCAACCAAACAACCTGAGTGTTACGGCGCAAATTAGCTGTTAGCCATGCTAGGCTATTAGCCTAGCCTGGAGGAAGATCTAACTTTTCCTTCATACTCTGTGCTCTGAGACTGATGCCATTTACCACAGCTGATAAAGAACAAACTATTCATAACTACTGTAATTTGATGGAGTATAGATGGTAAATGACCAGACTCTCAATTTAAAGAACAATATAATAATTATTAATAATAATAATTAATAATAATTAAAATATTTATTCAGACTATGCACAGATTTGTCTATCCGCATTTATAGAATACCGTATTTTCCGATCTATAAGCTGCTACTTTTTTCACCGTCTTTGAACCCTGCAGTTTATACAATGCGGCGTCTAATTTTTATTTTTACATTTTTTATATTTTTTTTATTTTTATTTTTTTGATGGGCTAACAAGCTTCATGCCGCCAAAACATTTAGCCTCATCAAACCTGGGTGCTCACATAGCTGCCCAATAAATGTCTTTCTTGGGGGGTGGGTCCTCGTAACTCAATGAGACCACATGTATAAATAAAGGTTAAAAATAAAATCTGACCAATTAAATTACCGAACAGGTCACAGTGGACCAACAAAACTTCAAATTATCGTAAATCAAATGCACTCACACTAAACTTTTCAGATCAGTTATTTTGTGCTTCATGTACACATGCTCATCATGGAAAACGCACAAAAGAAATGCAGATGATGCAGGTTTCCAGGTAAAGGCCATCAATCTGGCTGTCAAAGAAGGAAATGGAGCGATAACAAAAGAGAGAATGAGGACGTGTGTGATGACGTTTTTCTGAAGCTGTTCAATTCTGACACCGAAGGAGACGACTTTAGTGGTTGTAGTGCACAAGATGAAGATGACTGACTTAGGCAATTGTATTTTATTTTTTTAACCAGCTCTGTTACAGGCACCGTTCAGAAAAAAAAATACAGTACATACAGGTGGTCCTCGACCTACGGCTCCCTCGACCTACGGCGCTCCGGACTTACGAACGGCACCCGATGACGTCATCCAGCAGCATACGGCACTAT
>JAVCKU010000030.1:4516225-4527522 GCA_032273985.1 Hypsolebias coamazonicus
ACACACAAAAGAAACGGCACTGTGTGGAGCTATTGAAAGTCAATGGGAGGTGTGATGATGTCACTGGGAGGCGTTTGTAACGGCGAAATGACGTAACTCGAGACCGTCGTAACCCGAGGACTACCTGTATCAATGTAAACAATTACTGGATGTTTTTAATTTAGTCATTTTGTGCCTACTGGCTAGAAAAGCTCCCTCTAACAATCTTAAAGTGGCCCATGAGCCACCAGTTGATAATGACAAATTGTAGCTGGTTTTGCGGCTCTGGACACGTTTAATTTAGTGAACGAAGGGACAGAAATGGCTCTTTGCAGATCCCTGGTATCGCTAATGATTACTTCTTGAAAGTTTTTTTTTTTTTTTTTTATTCAGTTTGTTTATATACTGTAGCTCCAAGTCACAACAGAAGTCATCTCAGGGCACTGAACATAAACATTCATATATAAAAATACTAATTTAACACTATTATGTTCGTGAGATTCTGCAAACAGACATTTACCTCTAAATAGTTTGTGGCTTTACACAAATATTTAGAGCAAATTGTTTGCTTTTAGAATATGTTTTGAGTATCACTCTAAGCTACTTCCACTCAAAATGTTAAGTGTATATCTGTAGAACTGACTGAGTGAAAACCTTTTTTATAGCCGCACACAGTGACATGAGCAATAAGCAATAAATAAGACAACTCTCTGCTTTTGCCTTTCAGCAGTGAGCAATGATAAACTGAATCCAATAAAAATAATAAACTTGAGATAGTTTTAAATAAAGTGCGCTCAAAATTCATACGTCAGCCTGCTTTTTTGGAGTTCTCGATCCATATAGTTGCAGCAAAAACCCCAGATTTGATTTGAAACATTTAAGAAAACCAACATTTGTCCCTCTCTAAAACAAAACATGTAAATTGTAAGATTGCCACAAATGTTTAGCCACATAATGTTAATCCATCAATGTTAAGTCATCTGAATGGTTTCTTTTTTTGTCGTTGAGACTTTCATCCTTCATCCACTTCATCAGTCCGTGGAGCCACAACAAACTCAGTCCCACAAGCAGCACACTCACATAGTGGGCCAACCAGTTTGCTGGTCATGAGGTGGTTTCTGGGGCCCGCCCTCTCCCCCATCGACTCCTCTGAGGCCACCTTAGCCAAAGTGGTTCAAAACATCAAAGTTCATGCTCAGTAATCCAGGTAGAAAAGCCAACAAAGTTCAATCGGGTCATCTGGACAGTTTCTTTTTTTGTTGAGACGTTTCGTCCTTAACAATAAATCAATCATTATAAATTCATAATCTTTCGTCCATCCAAATGAAGGACAAATGGATGAAGAACAAAATGTCTCAACAATAAAAGAGAAACTGTACAGATGGCCGGACTTAACAATGTTTTTTGTTTTTACCTGGATTATTGAGCATGAACTTAGTATTAGGGATGCACAATATTGGATTTTTGGCCGATATCCGATACGTTAAAACGTATTTGGCCAATAACCGATACCGATATTCCCTCCTAGACTTATTACAGAGACTACATGCATATCTTCCTCTGCTGTGGAATTAAAACACTACATTATTCTGCATGGTCTTTATCAATTTGGTCTGCTACCAGATGCCAAAAAGGAGCTGAAAATGATGTAAAACTTCAACTTGGATTATGTTTAATGTCAAATGTATTCATGACATTTACTCTCTCTAACACAATGACACCACTCAAACTGTGCAAATGTGTACATTTTCACAAATCTAGACTCAAAGGTGCATGTGATGTCATAACATGCTGGTGCTGCAGGCATCTTTTTCACTGGGTTTTCATATAAAAACAGCACCTTTTTTATTGGTGAGTTATTTAACTTTATCGCTAATATCGGCCAATACCAATACCATACTGATAATATCGTGCATCCCTATCAAGTATAAAATATGATTCATCTTGGTGAAGACATGTTGTAGCTTTCTGCCAGAAGAACATCATGTGTTTCCTCTAATCAGAGCTGCTGATATCCTTTGTCTATTGTTACGTGCACATGTTCCCACACTGGACAGGGAGTCCCACCTGGAGGAGACGAGTGGTGGACAGCGTGTGACTGGCAAAAAAAAAAAAAAAAGAAAGTTGCTGATCTTGTTTCAAAAATGGCTCCACAGTTCTCCAGCAGTGTGGCAGACAATAAAAACCTTCTTCTGGAAATGATATTAGAGCGCGTCGTGGATCCACACAGGCTATTAGATTTTCACAATCATTTGTCACCGTTTCTGTAATGAGCCGGTGGTATGCTCTGACATCTGCAGAAACCGAAGTCAGCCACTCCAGCTTGACAGCTTCTTCATTGTGTCGCGACAGTGTGTGTAATTATGCAGGTTTTAAACGAGTGTCGGCTGATTGTCCTGAGAGCAGACAGTCGTTCTCTCTGTTCGCGTGCAGTTGTTACCGTCTCATGCATGCCCAGGGCTGGAAAATAAGTCGGCTGTATTTAGTTGATAGTGTCCCTATGTTTTAATATTTTTAATAGATCTTGGCCACACCATGTGATGCTCACATGAATTTATAATTGCTGACTGCAGTTGACAATGTGTTCACACAATGACATGGAAAATCTAAATCTTCATTCTTTGTGCAAAATTCAATAGTCTTTTTTAGCTTTTTGCCATTTTGCCTCTATACTGTTTGTAAATTTGAAAGAAGCGTGTTTTTTTGCAGGAGAGATGCATTCTTTTACAGCCCCGACTGGGGAAACAAGGGAGAGGGGGGTTGTTTGTGACACAAATGGTAATAAAAGTTAATATTCTCTCCGGCACGACCCTTTATTGCATTATGTAAGTTGGCCAATAGCTCTGGGAAACTTTTTAGATCAATTTCGCAGCGCAGATTAGAGCGCTATGAATCCCATTTATGGAAGAGCTCCCTCATGAAACGCTCTTTGAAACTTTTATATTTTCGGATGACGAGAGAAAAGAATTCGGCTAAGCAAAGATCCGCCGACGGCACTTTTATGTGGGGGGAATAAAGCGAGCACGGGAAAGTGAAAGGAGACGGGGAGGGATAGAGAGAGAGAGCGAGGCAAAGGGAAAAGATAAAAGCACTCCCAAAGCCATCTGGAAGTAGCCAGGACACACAAGGATTGCTTTTATGCTACTAATTCCACTGGGAGGTGCGACATAAAAGCAAAGCATGGATATTGTGTTATAACTGTTGGAAACAAGCAAGAGGCTACAGAATACTAATATGACTGGTCAGAAGGAAAAGCACTTCAATCTGGGGGTAAACAGGCTTTTGGATGGGCCCCCAGAGGATTTTCAAAGGTTTAGGGGCTATATGCAGTGTATTGATTTGCAGCTATTAGTTGAATTTCTTGTTGGCAGCTTCAGACTTCGCCACATGAGTACAGTGAGCTTGAACTGCTTTATAGAATCAAAGGAGCCGAGCGTTCCTCGAAGGAATGCACGTTGCCCGCAGTGTTTCAGTGAGTTTCGAAAAAAACACGAGAAATAAAATAATTTCATTTTGTTTAGTCCAACCCTGAAAACAATGTGCAATATATCAGGATGTCAAAATTGGTGTTTGTTCTGAATGACTCTCAGCTACTACGTCATAGTTTAGCTCAACATCCGTCTTTCTAGACTTTTTATTTTTAAGGTCAATCGGCTGAAACAACCATTTTGAGCTGAGATGACTCCCAAAAAGTGAATCGGACGTAAACCCAATGATTTTCTGTAACTTTTATCAATTTTTTTTTACTATTATGTTGTTTATTTGTCATATGCAGGTTGACACAAGGTCAACAGTGCAATGAAATGTTCAGGATGGGAAGAAACTATTCGGCTCGCTAAAAACAAACAAGAAATACTACAGCATGCAATAAGGGTGCAAAATAAAGTACCAAATATTGAAAATATGATATTTACAAGGTCCAAAAGAAGTATTGTAAACAACAACATGGTATAATACAACGGTGCAAGTAGGATTAATTTGTATAAGTATTTCACAGATATTAATATAAGCTTAAATGCATGGTATATATTGCACATAACTAACAAACTACACATGTTGTTTGACAGGTTATTGCACAGGAAGTAACATTGAGATTATTTGAATTGTGATGGCATGCTGGTGAAGATTCTCAGTCATCCAGGACATGGTGAATCCAAAAACGTTCAAGGCAAAAACAACTGGACTTTATTTGTAACAGAAGATGTTTCGCTCCTCATCCGAGGAGCTTTCTCAATTCAAAGAGGTGTGAGTGTGGGATTCAGGTTATAAAGCTGAGATAAGATGCTCATACAAATGTAGATTGACAAACCACACCTCACACCTTAACAGTAGGGGTTTGTTAAGGGTTTTGTTAGTCTAGTTCACAGATGAGGCTCCTCTGTTCCCATCTGATATGTGTCAAACTGGCTGGGTATCAGTCTTAAAGCAGCATTATAAATTTTTGAAAGTTGAAATCTGAGGCCTCCTCCTCTGTTGAGAGATGGTTTCTCTCTTTTTTTACATAAATTGCTTCCTTCACTCCCCTCTCAAACCATCTGTCTTCTCTGTCCAAAATGTGAACATTTTGATCCCCAAATGAGTATCTCTTATCCGCGAGGTGAATGTGAACAGCTGAGTCTTGGCCTGAGGAGGTGGCTCTCCTGTGTTGAGCCATGCGTCTGTGAAGTAACTGTTTGGTTTCTCCACTATAGAGATCTGGACATTCCTCATTGCACTGTACTGCATACACTACACCACTCAGATTAAGACCTGTTGCACCTCTGCCTTTCCACCACTTATTTCAAGTTCAATGTCAGTTTTTCACTGACAGAAGCACGGCTGTGCCATGGGATCTCAATCAAGTTCAGTCATTCACAAAGGTTTTAGAAGATGATGGCCATGAGGACTGTGTGAGCAAGTAATTTGACTTTTACAAAGTGCTGTGTTCATCTTAATTTTTATGTTTTTGAGCATTTAGTTTTTTCAAAGTGACAACATTGCTACACAAATATTGAATTAGTTTCATACATTATGTGTGATTGCCTAACAGAAGAACAACAAGGTGGTTTTTACAACTGGGAGCAGCTGATTAATATCTCAAAAGCTGAAATAATATCTCAGCTACAGCCCCAAATCTCAAATGAACTGAAAAGGAGGCACCATAGATGCATCCCCGTCAACTGGAAGCAGCTGACTAATATCTCAAAAACGCAAATAATATTTCAGCTACAGCGCCAAATCTCAAATGAACTGAAAAGGAGGTGCCGTAGATGCATTCCCGTCTCCTTGCCTGCTGTGCTCAAGTGCCTGACCGCTGAGATCCTGGAAATAGATGGAAATGCGGCTCGTGATAGCAGAAGGACCTGGGCTATCCCCTGGCACCTGCAGCCAACTGTACGCAATGACGAGGAGCTCGGCAGGCTGCTGGGAGGCGTGACCATCACTCTGGGAGGAGTTATGCCCAGCATCGGTGCAGTCCTGCAGTCCGGCGGAACCAAGAGGCCAACCGAGTCTGGGTGGATGGATCAGAGGGCATCTGCAGCCAGCTCCTTCAGATCTGCTGTGGAATGGACCTTTACAAGAGATCCTTCCTGCCTACAACCAAGAGTATCCATAACATATTTTAATGAAACAAGAATAACAAGTTGCACCAACAGGGATTAATAAAGTATTTTTGAACTGAACTGAATTAAACTGAAATACTAAATGCCAAGTTATTTTTGTGAGGAAAGCAGGTCAAAAGACGATCAAAGAAGTGAGCCATTATTTGACCTTTCAGTTAATTATCATGCGATCTGCATTGATGTGATTCCATTAATTCTGTAATGTAAATTGTATTTATTTGACCCGTTCGATGTGTAACAAAACACAAATTGAAACATGTGCAGAGTAAATAAACAAAACTGGATAAGTTGAACATTCTAGAATAAAATTTCTTATTTATTTCCAAAGAATAACAGCAGTAAAAGCAGGGGAAAGCCTTCCTAGGCTGGAGAGGAGAGACAAACTCTTTGAACCGCACAGTCACCGTTTGGCCTATTTCTGCCTCAGCTGATTGTACTCCCCCGCCTACACACAGACAGACACACACACCACTTCCACCCGCACATATACGCACACTTCCCTACTATTGGCTGCCCGCCAAGAGCTGTCATTGCCTCTACGGTATGAATTTTGCTGTATCTATATCCAGAGCTGTGTTATTTGCCTGCATGTGCACAAAGTCTGCAGGAGGAGGAGGAGGGCTGTTAAATCCCACTAAACTTTGCTTTTGTTGACTCAAAGGCTTTTTGGCTCAGATTTTTAGGAATTAAAATGAAAATCAGACTCTCCCCTGTCTGCTGTTCATTAGGGATAACTGTTTCAAGCAGCATGCATGCTGTAAGCAGTTTTCCTTTTTATTTTATTGTTGCATGTTAAATGAAAGCAGCTGAAGAAGGCAACCCGAAAGCTAAGCTGCGGCTCTCATAAATGATAACTAATTGGATCCTAACATTGTCTTGTGCTCTGCACCTGACATAATCTGAACCCTAAATTTGCCTTGGACTTGATGTATCCTCCGTATGAAATCCTATTTGTAAAAACAAAAACAAAAAAAAACATGACTTCATGGAAAAGCGTTGGTAATGTTTGAATGGTGTCATTTGGCAGAAAGCACACGCTTGATGACTACAAGTTCTGTGGTGATTTGAGGTAAGTTTATTCCCCCCTAATAGCTCTTGTTGTGAGATTTCACTAATTGAGCCGATTTGCTTGTTTGAAGTTAGCACTTATTAAGTTTTATGTGGAAGATTTAACGGGGTGAAAGAGAGGATTTTGGAATCAAACCCAAAAACAAGTATGTCAATTAGTGCACCTGAGTGCAGTTAAAGAAATGCATGTTGTAAATACCTCCTGTTCAGAAACATTTGGGAAACTTTTTCATGATTAGCTTTCCATGCCCGAAACAGGTGTTTGAAAAATTAATTGCTACATATGCTTAATGCAAAAATCATGTTTTTACATACAAGTCTATTGATCTATCGAAAAATAAATATACAAAGTTGATTCAGTAATCGCTGCCATTACTAAAGTCCAGCCACTTCCCCTCTTTCTTTAATTTACTACACAATGATTCCCTGCTTCCAACTCCGGCTTCCCAACATTAGCGTTGACATTGTGTGACTTAAAAGCGGTAAATAATGGACACGGAACCATACATGTTTACAGGTTATTGAACTGGGGGAAAGCAAAGAATGTGTGTGTATGTGTGAGACGGAGTGTATGTAAGAGGATAAAATCTCTTTTTTGCTCGTGTGATCCTTTGAACTTGTTTTTAGTTTTAAAAAAGCAGAATGGAAACATGGAAAGATGTCAAGAAAGAAAAACATTAAAAGGTACTAAAGGTAGTAAAAGCAAAATCATCAGGCCAGGACTCTGTGGTTTACACTCATCTGCAGGCCAGCGGTCACTCGTTCAGGGATGAAGATGTACACGTCGTTGATAGAGAGGAACGCCGGTTTGAGACAGGAGTGAAGGAAGCCATCTTTCTGAAAAGAAACTGTCTATCATTAAACAGGGGTGGAGGCCTAGCTATCCCCCTCTTACAAAGCTGTTATTGCAGTCTTTCCTTCATTGAACTTTAAGAAGTTCACAGCCATCCAGGCTTTCACGTCCGTCAGACATGAAACTAGAGGGGCCGGAGAGTTGGTCCTTTTTCTTTAGTGGGAAATATATCTGAGTAACAATGAAAAGAGATCCCATATTTTCTAAAAATAGTGCCAAGAAGGGAGCAGGTACAACATAAAGAGGAGGGGGCCTAAGAATGAGCCCTGTGGAACCCCACACAAGAGAGGAGCAGAGGAGGACACATGGTCACCAAGGCGGACACAGAAAGTACACTCTGCTAAGTAAGATCTAAACCAGTCCAGTGCTGCACCGCTGACACCCCTCCATTGCTTCAAACGACAAAGTAAGATGTTATGGTTCACTGTGTCAAAAGCAGAGGATAAATCTAAAAGCAGGAGGACAACACAGTCACCAGAGACCATTGCTAAAAATATGTTGTTGAAAACCTTTTAAAGTGCAGATTTTGCATTGTGTAGAGCTTTAAAACCAGACTGTAAAACCTCCATCTTTTGCCGTTTCTTCCATTTTTGGGTTGCAGGGTTTGCTGGTGCCCGTGCCCAGCAATCACTGTGCGAGAGGCGGGGCACACCATGGACATGTTGCAAGTTCATCACAGGGCCACATAGACAAAACGAAACAACCATTCAGTCTCTCACTCACACCTAGGGACAATTTTAGAGTTATCAATCAGCCTAACATGCATGTTTTTGGTCAGTGGGAGGAAACCGGAGTACCCGTAGAAAACCCACGCATGCATGGAGAGAACATACAAACTCCACCCCGAAAGACCCCTGGACTGGGATTTGAACTAGGGTAACCTGCTTGTGGAGAGGCAGCAGCTCTACCAGTTAAGCTTCCGTGCTGCCCTGGTTTTGTTTTAAAGAATTATAATTTATGAAAGCTTACACCGAGTAAGGCCTTTAATACTTTGTTCGTCTACACCCCTCCCACCCCACAAAAATCATTCAAATTATCACATAACTGCAAGCATAAGAATAATTACAGTATAATAATTATTGTGTGTAATAAATACTCTCCTAAGGCTATGACTGTGAGGTATCTGTACCCTGTCATCAGTTACTGCACTGGACGTCATGGATAGCTAAATGACAACACATCATGACAGTATGTCTTTCCACTGTGTGTCAGCCAATGCCTTCCAACACCTGCTCAAACTCATGGCTTAAGAACTTACCATGAAAGGCATCTGAATGGCCTGACAAGATGTGCTCTGGCTCGTAAGTATAGCTGATAATGTCGCTGAGGGTTTCTCGTTTTACAGCGACTTGATAATTCTCCTCCATCTTCCGGGTGCAGCAAGATGGACCTTGGTGCTTGCAAACAAGCAGATCAACATCTGGAAAAGTCAAGCAGAAGGCAAAGGGTTTAACTGTTTTTGTTTCTCGATTCTTTTTTAATTCCATTATTGTATTCATTATTATTATTTGTATTTGACACATTCACAAAATACAGTACAAACAATGAAAGAGAAGTGGATGTGTGTCAAGCGAGGACTTAAAAAAATACAAATTTTGCAAACAACACAAAGCATACAAACACTTTGTAAAGGATTACCCCGAGTCTAGACTTACACACACGCACGCACGCACGCGCGCACACACACACGACATTCATTGACAAAGGCACAGAACATAACAAGTGTCTCTAAGGGAAGGATTCAATTCATCCATCCATCCACCCATTATCTTTACACACTTCTTCCTTTTCAGGTTGCACTGCAGGGGTCACTGTTGCCTATGTCGAGCCATCACTGTGCAAGAGGCCGGGTACACCCTGGACAGGTCACAAGTCAATTCACTTCAGTTCAGCTTATTTGTATTGTGCCAAGTCAAAGCAGAAGTTGTCTCGGGGCACTGTACATTCACTTACATAAAAATGCCAGTTGATAAAAGTTATTTATCTAAGAAAGCCAGCAGATTGTGCTCATTCTTCATTTCATCACAGTCTGTGTGCTCAACCTTCACTTCATCACAGTCTTCCATCCTGAGCAAGCACAAAGACACTATGGAAAATTAAATACCCATCATTCAGATGGACCCAAATACAACTTTGAACCCAGTGTCCCAATATTGGAGAAATAAATCTCAAAATAATGGGAGGTAATATGAGATGATATATGGGATGGGATACCTGATATATTTGATACATGGCATAATTGGGGGTGGGGGTGGGAGGGGTGGGGGGGTTCAACCATTATCCCCATCATTAGAATATGGGTACCAAGCCCTATGGAAAGGACCAGGGGGACTGAATACAAGGGCAGCTGAGAAGATTGTGACAAAGTTAGACATCAATGAACAGTACCACTTGCCAAAGCTAAGTGACAATGTGCTGTCTGAAAGTCTGTTAAAATATATGAATGCAGCACTGCTGAATACAATAAGCTAAGACAAGACAAATCAAGATAAAATATAAGATATAACTTTACTAATACCACAAGAAATGGAGATGGACCAATCCAGATGGACCAATATGCTGTTATGCTGGTTTGTTGCTGCAGCACAGCAACAGACCCTGACTTGCTTGGTTATAACATTGGGCCTGCAATGAACAAGGAGCATTATCCACCATGAAGAAGGAGGCTGGAAGGGAAGATCAAGAAACGATGGAGAGAAATTGGTCAGCTGTCTGAACAAGCGAAAGGTGCAACAAAGAAAGATTCACCACAAAAAATACTGCAACATGCTCATACCTGAGAATCCAGAGACTGCCAAACAATGCCTCAAAGTTCTGGCTACTTGCCTAAAGATGTACACTCAAGAAGCAGAAGCCAGGAGAATAAACAGGATATTTTTTTACCACAGTATCTAGAGTGTTCTCTCAATAGCAGGAGTACAACATCAGAAGGGTAATTCCACTTAGAGCTGAGACTGATCTATACTGGAGAATCAACGTGACTGCTCTCTAGCAGTACAAATGAACCAGCTGCAAGAAAGTGACCCACTCAGAGTGGTTGGCTGTAAGCCAGACAGTCCTAATAATAAAAATTATAAAAAAAAAAAAAAAACTGACATGTGCAATCCCATCTAGCTATCCTCCAATTGCTCACCTTCATAACATGTAGATGATATCAGGCATCATATCAGCTAAGATGAATTGGAACATGGATCAATACCTGAGCAAGGCACAGAAAGGAATTGGAACCAACACCAGCGAAGCCAAGTACAAGCTACTACTTGATGAACATGTAGCTCAAGACTGTAAGACACAAACCTGTGCACTGCCTGGACTGACTATGACTCACTGCCTCTAGGACTCTAATAGACTCATGACTAGGAATGTCTGACTAGAAAAATGCAATTGAATAGTATACAAAAGAGGCAAGGAGACCACAAGTGAATGAGTTGAAATACTACATTAAGGCAACACTTCAGTTTTCCAGGTAAGCTACAAATACATTGGAATCCTGCAGGCAAATGTCAACCACAAGCAAGTATTTAAAGAGAATGTCAGGTTCTCAAGAGCCATCTAAAAGACAAGAACAAAGTCTGATATATATATATATATATATATATATATATACACAGGTATTCCTCGGGTTACGAACGGCTTCCGGACCTAAGGACCGTTCGTAGCTCGATTTTGCCGTAAATAGGAGCGCGGGCCACGTGGCGCCGTAACTCCGGATTTTCAGCCGTAACTCGAAACCGAAAGCACATGGCAGCCGTAACGTCTTTTTAAACACGTTTTTTACAATGTAAAACAACAAC
>JAVCKU010000030.1:4555112-4566960 GCA_032273985.1 Hypsolebias coamazonicus
CCTTCCTTTTCCTCGATGCACTGCCATCAGAAGAGTCCTCCTTGCGTTTTGGGAGCCATAATGAAGGGCTAATGGCCAACTGGGATGCTAGCGATGCCGTCCTCCTCCGTACAGCACTGTATTCCTCCGCTGCTGCACCCCGCTGCGCTGCCACGTTACGACGTTTAACGTCGTAAAACTGTCGTAAAACCGACGTAAAAACTGACGTAAAACCGACGTAACCGCGTAACTTGAATAAGGGAGATGCGTCGTAACGTCTAAACGTCGTAAGACGAGACCGTCGTAACCCGAGGACTACCTGTATATAGTTTTGTGCTAACTAAGCTTAATTAGCTGTGGTGGCCATCTTGCACTGTCAAACCTAAGTATTATGGTTACTTTCTGAGTTACATAGTAAATATGTGCATTGGTTCATAGCAGGGTTAATTGATACCGATAGTTATTGGCAAATGTTTTAGGCAAAGTGTTGCACTCGGATTATGTGTTGGGATCATTCTCATCTACTACCACACCAAGTTTTGTTGTAATTTTTGTAAAATAGCATGTTACAGCCGTTTTTGTGTTTGTGTTGGACTGGCTCCAAATGTTATTCAGTTGTAAATATTTATTTTCTAAAAGTTTCATTGAAGTCTATTCAGTGATTCATGAGATATTTTATTAACAGACACAGCTGACTAATAATAATCAATGGCAAAGATTAAAAACAAAATCTTGTGTGATCAGTAAGTACGTGGTTGGAATGATTTTCAGCTACTAGCATGCCAAAATTTGGCTGAACAACTGGCCGACATGTAGCAAAATGTTGCTTAGCGGTGACAGCCATTTTGAACAGGGCTAACCCCAAAAGTTGATCAGCTTGAGAATCCATCGACTTAAGTAGATATTTTAATGCCAGTCCAGAAAAACAAACCCAAACACACAGACACAAGTAGAAACATTACATCTTTATTCAGTAGGTGATTTTTTTTTTTAACCATACCTTAAAGCAAAGACACAATTTAATCCCGACTCTAAATAACTTTGAGTTGGTCATTATGGTTACATCCACATCCATCAATGATTTTTGTATTTTTGCCAACACACAATGGGTGTGGGGATATTCCATATGGTGACATTCAAAGGTTAAGTATTATTCATGCACTCAGCTCAACAGAGCCAACACATTTTAGTTGACTGATGTGTTTCCAACATTACAGACTGAGATGGGAAAAGTAAACAACACTCTTTATTACTAAAGATTTTGAAGTCTTGACCATAATTTGTTGAATAATCTGATGTAACAGTGTCGACAAAACAGGACAGCAGTTTCAGCTTCGTCCCTTCCCTTGCAGTTAAACTATAATTTGACGTTCTTAAATTTCATATTTTTTAAGAAATATCTCTAAAATATGCAAACATGTCTGCATACATGATTTAAAATATTCAGTGAAAGAAAATGAATTGATACAAAGATTTCTGCTTTATATCAGAAATGTATTCATACAGAGAGGCTTGTACAGTAACAAGGCACAGTGGGTGTGTGGTGGAAGCGGGGGTCACTGGAGGCCATTGAAGCCAGATTTGATCTCTTCCTGCATCTTGGCAGCGCTTCAGCCCTTAGCTAATGTCCTCTGATGACAATATTTGGCCTCTGTAGTTGTTTCTTGCTGCTCTGAATAGGAACTATTGTCGCATCTCCTCTGTCGGTCTGATCAGCTGCAGTCTGACTCAAACCCTGTCTCCTCATCATCATGTTCCATCTTCTTTTTGTTTCAACACAAATAAAGGCCCATCTCTTTTTGTTACCAGGAACACCGGCTGGTTCATAAATGCAGGAGGCCCTTCTAAAAAAAAAAAGTAATTTGTCCCAAACGTAGTTCCTTCTAATAAATAATGTTCATTACTTGTTGCTGTGTAGCTTGTTGTGTCTTTTGTTTATGTGATTTTCAACTGTTTCCATTCTTTTCAATGGAAAAACAGTTGCGCACCTGCGTTAATCAGTAGATTTATCACATGGCGCTGTTGGCAGTGATGGAAACTGCAGGAAGCACCAGCAGATTCTCACTGGGGTGGGCTGACTTTTGCAACACGTGTTTCTTTGTGTGTGGGAGAAGAGACAATGTGCTTCTGGGATGTATGAATGTTGTCCTGTACACAGCGCAGTGCATCTAATAATAATAATGATAATAATAAATGAATATTATCCAGAGTTCGCAAGTTGCCCAAGACAAAACCTCAATACTGTTCTTAAGCATCACAGTTTGCAGCTTTTATTCTGTAACTAACGTCTTTAATTCCATTACATGTAGGGCTAACTAGTAGTCCGTTACTTCCCAACACTGTTTAGAACTACTCAATGTTCATGAAGCATTCACACTATTGTGAGCCGGGGTTTTTTTCCATATATTTTTCGGCGCAATTTTCATTCCACATTTTTTGTGCTATTTCAACAAATCGTAAATCAATATATTCGGCTCTTTTGTACAATCCTGCTATGACTTTTGGTATTGGTGCAACTTTAGCTTTTTGAGATATTTAGCCTTTTCTGCCATTTTCTTTTTCTCATAGAAAATGAATTGAGCTCATTTTACATCCTTCAGATCTTTAGATGTTTTTTTTTACAAACTTTTACTGCTCCTTTCATATTTTGTGCTGCTTCAGCTTCTTTCAGTTTCCTTGTGCAAATTTAAAAAAAAAATTTCAGCTAGTTTCAGCTGATTTCAACTGTTTTTTTCAGCACTTTTGTGATCCTTTCATATTCTTTCTGCTAACTGCAACACTTTGCGTTTCTTCTAACATTTCAGTTTAGCTTGTTCTGCTCCGTTCAGCTTAATGATGCAAATTTCATGTTTTTTCTGCTATTTCAGCTGTTTCTTTGCTCATTTTTATTTCTATTTTTGAAGCTGATTCCACTTTTTTTGCACTCATTTAAACATTTTCAGCCTAATTCACAAAAATTGTGCTCTCTCCACTTAAGGTAATTTAAGCTGCTTCTGCATTTTTTGCTACTTTTCAGCTGTTTATGCTTATTTTAACTTTTTCCAGATAATTTCTGCTTTTTGTGCTAATTTCTTCTTTGTTCTGGGGCAAACTTTTGTTCTTTCTGCTTTCTTCTGCTTATTTACGCTTGTTCTACCTTTCAGCTTTTTTTTTTAGCATTTTGTAGCTAATTTCAGGTGTTTACAGATAAATTCAAGTTTTTAACGGTTATTTCTGCTCCTTTCAGTCCAAATAGCTTATTTATGCGAATTTCAGCTTGTTATGCTCGTTTAAGTTTTTTGCTGCTAGTTTCAGCTTATTTTACTCTTTCAGCTAATATTCAGATGTTTTGATGCTGTTTTTAGCTATTTCAGGTAACTCCACATTTGTTAAGTCATTTCAGCTCCTTCAGCCTCCTTCCTTTCTGCCTTTTCAGCTATTTTTTGGGTGCTAAATTCAGCCTTTTTTATTTTATTTATTTATTTATTTTTTTTACGCTTTCCTATTTTTTGTGCTCACTTCTGCTCATTTAACCTAAGCCAGCAAATGTGTTATTTCGGCTTTCTTCTGCTAAATTAGGATTGTTCTTCCATTTCAGCTACATTTCAGAATGTATTTTAGCTAATTTCAGCTGTTTTTCAGCAACCTCTGCTGCAATAAGCATTCACACTGCGTTTTTGCAGGAAATGCAATTTCTCTAATTACTATAACAATAAAGATGTGGATTGTCTCTGAAATTAGATCAAATGTTGTCGTGACCGAGTTTGAAGTATCCAAACCAATGTAACCAACCTCGTTACTATTCATGCTCAGGAGCTGCCACTGTGCGAAAGGTACTTGTAGAACATGTTTATTCAAAACCCAAAGATATTGTTGTTGAGGCTTTCCTGAGTTTATCGTCATGATGGACAGGCTCATTTTTCAAGTGGTGTTGAGGGTGATGGCACTCCAGTAGAGTTATCTGTCTTATTTGTCTGCTTTAACCCCCTGAACTTGTGCAGAAACACACAAACATCCTCTGCCAACCATCACCCTTCTTTGTCCATGTTGTGCAACACAAATCCAAAAGATGTCTGTGCTTAGGAGCCAAAGTTACTTGTGAGCTTCATCACATCTACTGACGGCGGGCTTTTGTCACATGTTTTCCCAAATTGGATGGCATTGCATCAGAGTCTTTCTTTCTCTAAACTGGGACTCGCCGTGGGGCTTTTGTAAGCAAAGAACACAGTCTGTCTGTCTTTCACGCAGCACTCATCTTCAAAGGGAAAAACACTGCTGTCATTTGGAGTTGCTGAGCAGTTATTACGCACCGTCTCCGTCCTCTGACTCTCATGTAATGAATGGAGAGACAATTCTTATTTTTGGTTCTGTTTTCACACTGTTAACAGCCTCCTCCCCAACAAAACAGAAAACATACGAATTAGCTAGCAGAAAGTAATGAAAGGGTGTGAATTAAATTGTACATGAATATGATAATACTTTAGATTATAATGTGATTTCAGTTTGAAGCCTGACTGCTTTTTATAAAACTTTAGAATAAAGAAAAACACTAAAAACACTAGCCTTTTTTGTTTTTAACTAAAGTAAAAATACCAATTCATTGTTTTTGCAAAGTTTATTTTATGTAGTATTTATACAGCTTGTCCTGAGCCTGGTTCTGCTGGAGGTTTCTTCCTCTTGAGGGAGTTTTTCCTTTCCACTGTCGCCTTCCTGCTTGCTCAGGATGGGAGACTGTGACAAAGTGATTCTGACTAAAAGCAATCTGTTGGCTCTTTAGATAAAAAAAAGTTATTAACCGACTTTTTATGTATGTGAATGTTTCTGTGCATTGCCCTGAGACAACTTCTATTGTGATTTGGCGCTACAGGTAGTTCCCCGTTTATTGTAGGGGTTTGGGACCACCCCGCGATAAGTGGAAAAACCACATGGAATAAAGTAATCCAAGTTCAAGTAAACTTTAATGTCATGTGGTACATGAGATGGAACAAAATTATGTACACAAGCAATAGTAGTTTATTTTAGTATTTATATACAAGTATATTTTAAGATGGTTTAAACCCTTCCCACACTCTTGCAATGTCCCTAATAAATTTCTAAACTCTGAACGCTCTAAAAGAGCACAGCATGTCATGAACTCCACGCTCTCTGCTAACGCTCTTGGCCACGCCCACTTCTTCGCTTCAGAGCGGAGATCTGACACGCTGCAGGCGGGAGCCTCTCTCTGCACGCGAGCTGCACACAGGTGCAGCAGGTGCTAAATAATTTTAAATAATTTATTTTAAATCAAAAACTCCAGGCCAATCCTGCAGCTCATCCATCAAGCAGCCAGTTGTGTGTCACGTCCAATCTTACTTTGAAAAACCACAATAGAGCGAGTCCACGAAAAACGAACCGCGGACTTCTGTACATAAATTTTACATTTTGAGCTTCAAGTTTACAATTGCAGCTCTGAGCAAAGTTTACTTACAGTATTTTACCAATAAGTCAGTTTTTTTGTATAGATTTGTCAGTCCTGTGGCTTGTACGCCAAAGCAACTTATATATATATTTTTTTTTCCATATTCATAGCGCAATTTTTGACTGACGGTTTAAATTTCAAAGAATTGCAACAGTGAGTCAAAAAAGGGATTTGAAACGTTTTTGGGAACAGTCATTCCTCTGGGATCTATCTCTCTTTGACTGGCAACGTAGCCATGCAAAAATAAAGCTGTTTTGACTTTTAAATAAACGCATAAAGAATGTGATGGGTCAGCGGCGATGCATAATAAATGCAACTTATATGCCGAAGTGACTTATACTGTATATGTTTTAATTTTCCTCTCCATGATGCTTTTTTGACTGATGCGACTTGTACGCCGGAAAATACGGTAGTTGGGAAAAAAAAAAAAAGATTGACTCTTTTCCTTGTAAAGGTCGCCAAACACTGATCTAAAGGAATTGGCTTTAGGTGTTATCAAAACAGAAACTATTCATTTTATGCAAGCAGCTGTGAAAGCATCATGCCTTCTAAACTTCTAGACTTTTTGTAAAACCAGAACGGGGCAGACGTGCAGTGCTCCTCCATTAATGCTGGCGCTGTACGCTCTCTCTTTGTTGTGATGAGCTGTAAACCGTTTCCAAAGCTATGCAGAGTGAGTTTTATCCCACACAGTCAAACAGTCGTGCTCTTCTGAACACATCCAAAGTGCCGTTTTGAGTTCGCTTTCGTCAGGAAAGCCTCTCCTGGTTGACCTACTCTTGTCTGAGCACAGTTCTTGATGAATACCTCTGCTCCTGAATGTATCTCTGCATCTCCGCCAGTTAGGTTAAACCGTTTTGGTTCTCAATGTATTTTATAGGTAATGCATTTTTTGGTTGAATCCATCGCACACATACGAATGCACATTTGGCTTGTTTTAAATGTAGCTTTGCTGCTTCAAGAAAATTCAGATTTTCTGCAAAAAAAAAAATCAAGTTAGAATTAGGTTTTTTTTTAGCCTGTCTGTAGAAGTAAAGCAATACAGATTTCACTACTTGACGTCCATGCATTTTACAGACACCATAAGCGCATTCTGAACAGAATATCCACAACTGCACCGTTGTAATTTGCAGTGAAATCTGCCGATTCAGCTGCCAAATTAAGGCCGCGATGCGAGCAGTTGCCTGTTGTTTAGCATGAGCTGCAAGTAGAAACAACTGGGAATGCATCTCCCGTGTGACTCGTGTATAAATGAGTTTGGAGTCCACAAGCCTCGGAAGAATCTGTGGCTGTTCCTGTTTATACATGACTCATCTGAATGTGCACGCACATATACACACAGCAGTGAACGAGAAAATCTGACTGTAATGGAAAGGGAAAGTTCTTACTCTTGTGCTTTTCTTTCTTTCTCACTTTATCTCTCTTGTGTCCCCTTTTTTTTTATGTCTTGTAAAATGGGGAAATTTGCAAACCATGAAGTGGCAAGAGTGGGGTTTTAGCCAGTGGGAACGCAGCGTGGTTCCAGCAAGCCTCGACCACAGAGTAAACACTTTCTTTTCTCAAGCCAAAAATAGTTTGGCTAAAGCGAGAGCTTTGGAGAGGGAAGGAGCGAGAAGACGGAGAGAAAGAGGGTGAGGACGGAGGGCTGCAACAAGACTGCGGCGTTCAAAAAGAAGGAGCTCTTTTAATCGGATCATTCCTTCGCTTTGTCGTTTTCCCTCCTTGTAAATTGTTCACACCGGTGGCCCCGCAATCAGTTAGCGCAAATACGAACACACACACAGAAACACACACAGTCCAGTCATGTCACTCAAGAAAATTAGGCCAATGGCAGCGCTACACAGGGGTCACGTCAAAAGTGCCGATTGTCTCAATCACATTAGTCCAGCGCTGGCATCTGTTTAGCATTTAGTTAATTGTGATGTTATTAAGTTGTCAGTGAGCATTAGGCTGGCGATAAGCAAAGCAAATATTCTTGCAGCCTGAGCAGGCGGTGTTGCACATGTGTCGCAGATGCACCGACACGTTACTCCGCTCAGCCGCTGGTAAGTCTCGTTCGACTGAAAGCCCAACGAGACTTTCATTGTGTTGGTGAGGCGTTTGGGTTCAGTGCCACGCTCCATTCAAGGGCAGATGTGCATTAGCATTATGGCTTCTGATTACAAACCGTTAGCGTGTTGCACTTCCTGTCTGTGTCATCTGGTAAGTCGAAATGCTGATTAGCACCATGCTTGTCGTTCGAACATCCCACTCATAATTGAGCAAGCTGTCCCTGGTCTGGGGGAGATTATCCGTCTGTATGTCTGCGCCCAGTTGTCACACAGGCCGTTCTGGCAGAAAACATTAAGTCCTTTACTTAATATAAGCGTCCAAGTCTTAGAGAAACCAAACTAATCTGTACTGAAAGTCACTTTATTTATTATTGGCATGACATTTGTTCTATATTACATTAAACCATGCACAAGGATGCCAATTTTTTAAACGTCTGTTGTAAAAAGGACTCTGTATTCAGTGATATAAAATGAATTAAAGCCTTCCATTTAAGGAGCAAGAACAAACAACATTTTAATGGTGTTTTTTTGCTGGATAATTTACTTGAACAGTGTCTAGATGATTAAAACATAGTTCGGAATACTGCAAGTATTTCTCCGTCTAGATTTTTAAAGAAGGCAATTAAAATCAATTATTCAGGCCGTTGTCGGCTGAATTTACTGTCAGAATATGTGTAAAATGACCACAGTTCACGTTGGCTCTGTCTCTGTAAATAAATGCCCTTGATGCTTTCTTCCATTTCCTTCTCCTTGACACTCCCTTTTTCTCTCTCGCTTTCCAAACCAAGAAGAGTACAAGTGGTCAGAGACACTATCGGTAGCTAAATTAAATCAAGCGGCACTAGCTAGACTACAGTCACTCCTGCTGCTAACCTCCTCCTTCTCTCTCAGCAAACAAATTTTTCCCCAGATAAGATCTAAATGAGTTTTTCCAGGCGGAGAGACATCCTCTGCTTGCCTGATGGATACTGAGTGAGGGCTACAGTGTGACCAACGCTCTGTAGTAATCATTCTCCACGACTATATAAGTGTTATGCACACCAGCCTGTATGAATAGAGGATGTGTGGCTTGTGTGTAAATGAGATAAAATGTGTGAATAAGAGTTGGCACAGCTACATTCTCCTGCACCCAGCTTCATTCATTGAGAAAGACCCAACTGGGCCTCTGCTCTGCGGCGCTTCAGTGCCGAGGCTTAGTGTCACGGTGGGCACAGTCGCATTGAGGTATCGCCACAGGAAACCATGAGACAACAGCATGTCAGAGAGGGAAGTGGTGTTCTTATAAGCAGGGGGGGGGGGATAGCTGGGTGGGATCCAGTAGCAAATTGGGATGTCCATGGTAGTGCAACAGTCTGGCTGCAGGAGGATACCCCACATGGATGGACCATTGTAAACTAGAGACAGCAGCCGCACATCCAGAGAGACCAATAAAATTATGCTGGTTTGGGCGTTTGAAGGGTGGGCGGTGGGGACGGATTATAGACTCCCAGAGGGCTCCGCGATTCACAGGCCATAAAATGGAAGTCAGCAGGACGTGCTGCAAATCTGGCCAGCCAATATCCTCTATCCCCTACCTCCCTTTTTTCGACCCCAAAGATGTGTCTTAGCTGTACGCCACAATGCAACCCCCGTGAGCACGCTTCGTTGTTGGACAATCTTAACTCCCTTGGATACCGCTATTCTCCCATTACATTTGCATGTCGGCCGCTGCGGCTTTGTTCGAGATCTGCCTGGTTAAGAAAGAGATTGGAGAGATAAGGAAAGGGACAGAACAGTCAAAATCAGCGAAGGTCTTTGCCATCCAGGGACTAAAAAAGCTGCTTTTGTCAGGAGGTTCCCTACTTTCAGATATCCCATCGCATTTTAACCTTGGAAAGGCTAGGACTTTGGATATAAAAGGATTCACCCAGGAGAGCGAAGGAGAGAAAGAGATGTGCAGTACAGGACCCACGTCAACAATAGCCGGTATTCTTTTGTCCACAGTGTTATTGAAGTAAATCTCCTCTGTAATTAGATTGGAACTGTTTATGGACATCTTAGAAGAGCACATCAGCGCTAAACCAGCGCTGCGCGAGGGCCTTTTTAATTTACAGTGCAAATACCTTTCGATTAGCGTGGCGAGAGCGAGCGGGGTGGTGGGGACTGAAGAAGCAGCACAATGGAGGAGTCTCTCAAGCTTTTTCCTTTTTTTGTTGTTGTTGTTTGAGAAAGGGAAGAGGTTCGAGCCGCTCTCCTGTGTTCCTTAATTGTGAAGCAAGGAGATTAGTAAGAGTGCTTCCAACCTTTCACCCCGAACAAAGGAACCATCAGGTCCAGTTGCCTGGTGACACAAAGTTTCACACTGGCAAATTCAGCCTCTGCCGTCCCCACACCAGCTCTTTGAGGTATGTCTCAGGAGAAGTAATGAAATCTCCAGCTTTTGCTTTTGCACGCTCTCCCGAAGGGTAGGATGTCGCTGTGCATCTGACAGCACCCTTAATGGCACCGAGCAGCTACGCTAATGAAAATGGTCGTTCATCCTCACTCCAAGTCAGTCTCTCAGACTCATATAAAAGTTAATGTACCCATGACAATGACATTCAGACGACCGTTTAGCTTTGGACAAATGCGGCATTTCTTGGTGGCAAGAGCAGCTGGGCACACAGAAATGTCCTTTTACACTGCGTGCAACTCAATCAAACGGCACTTAGCAGTGTCATATTGATTATGGGAGCTTAACCCCCGTCAATCTCTAATGGCTCATTTTGGCAGCCTTCCTATATATGGTCTAAATGAATAGAGCAGCATCAACAGGAGGAAGCGGGTTCCCTTGTATTTTGTCGAAGTTTGTTGCTACCAGTAAGGAAAACTTGCAATTATTTATTCATCGGGATACATGCAGTACTTCCTGCTAATTCTTTACTGTTTCTTAAACCAAGAGAAAATTAAGACCAAACATGCACAGATCCTTAACAATAACATTTCTAAAAATGTCTAGACATAATTATCATACCATTTAAATGCAATTGGCTCCCAGTTGATGAGCATACTGCATGTCCCTGAAGGTAATGAGCTATAAAAAACAGCTTAAAAACAACAACAAAAAGAAGGTTTCAATATTTTTTTTGGGTTAAAGAGGAATCCTAGGTTACTTATGAAGGAGGTATATCACTACATTATTATCCAGTTATTTTTAGCTTTATTAATTTAGAGGTAGATTAGTAATTCCTGGCTGGCCTAATAGTCAACATGTGTGTTTTGATTATTCATTTTAGAAAGCGAACATAAAATGACATATGTCACAAAAAAAAATATGTTTAGTTGCCAATGCACTTTTTCCTTTGTGTCAGATTTTTTGGCAGATTAAGATAGTAATAAATCTTTACAGGATTTATAAATAGCTTATTGGTATTCTGAATGTTTCAAAAAGGTATATTCCACCTAAACACTCCTTTGCTGACATTATTTCACTTTTACCCAAATATTCCCTGATTTTTGTTTTTAACTATTAGGCTGAATTCAGAAATTCAGTGTACCGGTAGATGTATTTTTTTTTTGTTTGTTTGTTTGTTTGTTTGTTTTTTGGGTGTGTCATTAATTAATGGCACTATCAGTTTTGAACAGTTCATGTTATTTAATTATGTTGTTGTTCATCATTTCAAACAAATATCAAATATTTAAAGATGTCAATAACTTCTAAATGTTTTCTAAAAAATTAAGTTGCTGTTTCATCACTCCATGTTAAACAGATTCTTCAGCTCAGTGGGGTTTAGTCTGCCCAATAAGTCACAAAACATCAAGTTCTGGTTTTTGGAATAATTTCTAGACACAAACTTCCATTCAAAATGCATTGTAACATTTTTTTGCGTAAAAAATATTAACAAAAAACACTTAATTATCAATAAAAAATAGTTTAATGATGACTCTGGCACTCATTTAATGGGCCATGTTATAGTATAGTATTTGCATATTTTAATCAAAGATATTCAATTCAATTAAGTTCAGTTTATTTATATAGCGCCAAGTCACAACAGAAGTCATCTCAGGGCACTGAACAGAAACATTCATATATAAAAATAATAATTAAACATTGATTATCTGAGGCGCAGACTGCTTTGAATTTAACTCCTTCACAGAACTCTCCTCTTGAACAAACACGAAGGCGATAGTGGAAAGGAAAATCTCCTCACAATGAAGAAACCTTTAGCAGTGCCAGGCTCAGGACAAGCGGCCATCTGTTTCAAAACCTGCTCCATCAGTAAGTCAAGCATTTCAAAAACGGTTTGTGTCTTTAAGGATAAGAACATTTAAAAATTGTTTAAAGTCATTTCACATTCTATTCAACAGATCTGAGCATAAACACACACTGAAATATGGAAAATATCAGATTTTTCACTTCCAA
>JAVCKU010000030.1:4621431-4640200 GCA_032273985.1 Hypsolebias coamazonicus
CCTCTTCCCTCATGCTGAATTCCCCCCGCCCCCACTCAAAAACTGTTAGTACAAGTTGCACTCAGACATGTGCCCATCCCCACCGTCAACAAAAATCATGGATGAGATGAGCACCCCGCCATGGCAAGTTAACTAGGGGAAACACTGCTAATAAATTGAGTTCCCCCTAATAACACCTAGGGTTAAAGATTTTTATTTACAAATAAAATAAAGCAGGTGTGTAATAATTAATAGACTTTACATAGCACTGCAAGGTTATTTGCTTAATTTTGTGTTTTTGCTAAACTGAGTTAGCATATTATCTTTTCAGCATTCAGTTATGGCACTATTAGAAAGACATTTAAAAACATCCAATTACTGATTTCACTGGAAAACTAAATGTTTCGGTCTAACCCTTTTGGGTATCTTGAACACTTTGAAATTCTCAAAATGGTATATAATTCTGAAGCTTTTAAAGAGCTCCAGGATATCTAAGTTGTGAACCACAGGCCAGGCCAGATGAAAACAAGTATTCCTGTGATACAGTAGATGAAAGTCTCAGACGACTTTGTATTGATCCGAGTATATTTAGAGCCCCATAAAGATGTTGACACAGTGATAGGCTAGGTGCCTTGGAGAATGAGTGCATGCTGCAAACTCGATTGAGTGAGTATAGTCTACCACGAGCGCTCACCAGGGTGGCACACGGCCAAGGTTTTATGCTCTCTCGCTATCTTTTTTCCTCTAACTCACACAGCAGCAACCCTCCCATCTCCCATTCAATAAACCAGCTGTTAAGCCACACTATCAAGGCTGCCTGTCCAATAATTGGCTCCCCTCCGTCCACCCTTTCCGCTTTTGTATGAAGGAGGGGGGGCTCTGCGTTAAGCCGGGGAGCAACAGCAGATAACAAGAGCAAGTGACAAGCTCACAGTCAAAGGCCACCTCGCACAAAAGGAGCTGCTTGATGAATCATCGACATTGGCACCCTGACCCCCACCCATCCCACGTCTCTCCACACATTCTAAATGCCAATGGCTGATCAATAGCAAGGCTCCATTTGCAATTCATTATTAGCTGGTTATGTGAAGGGACTTTGTTTACAGTCTGGTTATCAATATCAACATAGTGCATGTGTCCACAGTGAAACAAATTAGGTTTGCAACACTGTATTTGTTCTTACTGGCACCATAGCACCATCCACGGCAGAGGTCAGGGTTACCCGGAGCTCCTCAAAAACGGACGGAGCAACAAAGGCACAAACATGGCTGTTTTGCCGATGCGAGCGTGTGAGGCTTCAGCTGAAAGGTGACAGGCAGCACCGGGCCAGATCACTTCCGACAGCTCATTTCAAATGCCATTGGTAAAGGTCAGCATTTACATGTCTAATTTGAGTCTGCCGGCTTGAGCGCCGGTGGATTATTCCCTGCCATCACTCAAATCATTAGCACGTTTAGGATGACTGCTGTTGCCAAATTGAAATGTGGCTGTTAAATATAACAGCCCCACAGCAAGAAAGCAGTGTCGGACTTTGATTTATGACACCTCCAGGAGTTTGAAGTGGCAGGTTGTGTATATTCTGTAATGCACCTTAGATTAGTTAATGTTTTATATTGTTCAAAGGTAAAAACCTATTGGACTTGCATTCAGTCACGTTAATGAGAAATTACAGCCGCTGTCATCATTTCGGAAGCTTTGGTTTTAATTCCATCAATATAGATAATAACGGGGCAATGCTACAATCAAAAAACAAACGAAATGAGACAATTTCCTTTTAGATGTTAAAAAAAAATATCAGTTGGACTTTAATTATTAGTTATATTTTTGACTTATCTGCAGAAAGATGTAGTCAAAACATCTTGCAGACTATAAATTTGTATTTTAGGTGCTTAACAATAATGTTTTTTGTGTGGGCTAACAAAACAAATGTATTATTTCTAAGGGCTTTCATGTAGATGCAACTAAGAGTAATTAGTAGTGTTTATGGAGCAATAAAGACTTTTCACAATCACATTTTTGCTCCTAATAGACATATCGCTTCTCGGCAGTGGTGTTTACGACATTAGTAAATGACAGCAAGACTAACGTAACTGTTGTCCCCAACCGCCTTCTCATCATCTGTAGGTGAGAAGCCATTTGAGTGCAAGCTGTGCCACCAGCGATCCAGAGACTACTCGGCCATGATCAAGCACCTGCGTACCCACAACGGCGCCTCGCCCTACCAATGCACAATCTGCCTGGAGTACTGCCCCAGCCTGTCAGCCATGCAGAAGCACATGAAGGGTCACAAGCCAGAAGACATCCCCCCAGACTGGCGCATAGAGAAGACCTACCTGTACCTCTGCTACGTCTGAGATGGAGAAAAGTGAATGAAGAGGGAGGGAATGGGGTTGAGAGGTAGGAGGAATGTAATGGAGTGGATAGGAGGTCTTGAAGATTGTGGAATGTCCACAAGAAGATGCTAGCAAAGCAGGGGTTTGTTTTCTCTTTTTTTTCCTTTACTTGCAAAGGCGGCAACGAGCGGCTGTGGGGGAAAGGGCAGGAATGTCAGGGCGGAAGTAAAAAGAGGAAGACTTGGACACGGAGAGGATTTCTCCACCATTGTTCGGATTCACCGGGTCATTCACTACACCTGCAATTGTGTTAACGTTTCGGGTCATTTCACACAGCGCCATAAAGCAAGTAGGCTGCGAGGAAGAGACTCTTTGGATGCTGCTGCCACGTTGGTGAAAGAGCAGATTCTCAAGGGCTATCTGATCTGCATCAAATATTTTCAAGTTTTGTCTCATTAGATCATTGGTTCCCAACCCAGGTCCTTGAGGAACACCATCCTGCATGTTTTAGTTGTTTCCCTGCTCCGGCACACCTGATTCAGTGATTTAATGACTTCCTCATGTTCTGCAGAAGCCTAGTAATCAACCATTTATTGAAATCAGGTGTGTCGGAGCAGAGAAATGACTGAAACATGCAGGATGGTGTTCCTCAAGGACCTGTGTTGGGAACCCCTACAATTGATTGCCTAATGGCCTTGCTTTCTGAACATCAAAGTCCTCTAAATGACCAGAACCCAAATATTTATCCTGGATAAAACTTATTGTGCAGGGCTTTGGGTAACCATATCATTTTTTTTTTTTTCCGTTTCATATTTTCAGTTTATATGTTTGTTGTGTCACCTTTCCTTTACAATGACCAACAGGTCACAGACATCTGCTAGTTAACCTACCCTCAAATAAAACCCTTCAGTGATGATAGCCCATGAGAATTGTCTGAATTAAAGCCTGTAGGCTTATGCAGTAGATGATGCAGTTGAATGGACTAGTGAGTATTAAAATGCTGCAAACCACCCATTTGGTTCTGAGCTGGGAAAATGCTATCGCTGCTTTTTTGTTGGAAGTCTCCCCAGTTTCTTCAGCGGTCTTCCTGGTTCTGCATCTCTTTCAGATGAGGTTCTGGAGAAGCCTAAGTCACCACTGGCCGCTCACGGTTCTCCGCAGAGAACCAAAGGCTAAACTTGCGTCACTTTCTTTTATCATATATTGTTTAAATTTTTTTCTTAGCTCTGCATCGTAGTTTATCATGGCTTGATTGCACAAGTAAAACAAACTACGACAACAGTTTCTGTTTGATGTCAGCAAAGTATATAAATCCTTCATAGAATATAACTCGTTATTACAGTATCACAAAATAAATCCAGCGTGTTTACTTATTCAGCAATAGATAACTGGACTGCTTTTTATTCATGCACATTTATTCAGATGACTATCATTATCTCACACTAACGATAAAGTACATAAACTGACTCGGTAACATTTTGACTGCAACAGATCTATCAGTTCGCCACAGAAAAAAATTGGGAAAAGGTTGCCGTCTGTGGGAATCCTGCGACTTGGACTTTAATGGGGGAAATAGGTTTCAAGAAGTGCTGGGAACGCCTTAGCAGCACACCACCACGTTTATCGAAGGTGCGGTGCAGCAGTTTAAAAAACTACAAGTGGCTTTAGTCTCTAAATGTGAAGCCTGCTGTATACAAGGCTGTATTGAAATATGTGCTCCAGCAGGTTAACGCTTTTTATTGAACGTCAGAAACATGCAATTCCCACTTTGGATTAGATATACTTTCTACCTACAAGTGGTTTAAACAGGACATTTTTGTCTCTCCAACATGGACATTGCCCTTGCAGCTGTTGCGCTTAATGTGCTTCAGGCTGGGCCAAGCCCCAAGTTCAATGTAAAAAAAAAAAAAAAAAATTATTTGACAATATGCACTGATTTAGTACCTCTAGGTCCTGCCTTACGATTTAATGCATCTTAAATTGGTGGTAACAATGCCACTTGTTAGTGATGTTTGTTTGCATCCTTACGCAGCACGGGGGTAGATGTAGGCACTCCCCGATAACAGATTTAAATACTTCTCAGCTTTTGTTGTGTGTGCTGCAGAGTGGACGTCTAGGGGAACAGCATTCTTGGTAAAAGTGAGAATTGGTGGGAACTTTCTGGCGTCTTTGTAAAACAGTGTTTAACCTGTGAGGCAGGTTCAGATTCACGAGGACTGCGGTTAAACCCATTTATAGAACGTGAGCGCACATCACAGCGTCTTCTAGGGAAGTGACGTTTCCAAAAACCATCGGTGGAGTTGAAAACAAAAGAGTAGGGTCACTGATCAGATGAGGCACAGACGAGCAGCTGAGGAGGCGACCTGTAAGACAGCAGAATAAATCAGCTCTTTCTGTGTTGTCTGTGCGCTTTGTCTCTCCCTTCTCTTTTTGTTGTTATTATTTTTGACCTTGAGTTTGATCTCAACATATTGTACTTGAATTACCTCTTTTCGTGACCTCATGTTTCTTGTATTTTTAATTTCCCTTATGTTTCATTTGTACATTTTAGCTTCTTTTTTTTGTGTAGTTTTTGTTTTGTTTTGTGAGTGCATGTCGGAAGATGCATTGCAAATGTGATAAGTGGAGCGTACGCAGAAAAACGTTAAGTGCCACAGAAAAAAATATTTGTTGAATATCCGTTGTGTTTTTTTTTGTGTGTTTTTGTTACCAAACTTGTTAATATTAACCCTTTTTGTTAAATAGACGGTTGTTTTTTTTTTTTTTTTTTTTGGTTTTGTTTTTTAAAAGCTACCTCTAAGTTTTTCTTTTTTTTGTTTTGTTTTGTTTTTTGACAAAACACATATTTGTGTGTTTGTGTTTTGCATTATTTGTCAATGCTACTTCATCTCATGCTTTTTTTAAAAATTGATTTATGATTATCTGTTTTTCAGAAAAAAATGTATATAAAAGGGTAATAGGTTAAAAAAGTAGAGTTGGACAGGATGAGTAAAGTCTTTCAGATGAACTTTGATTCTTCTCTTACAGTCTCCCCCTGCACCTCCGATGAAAGAAGAGCAGAGAGGGAAGAGGGGGAGCAATTTTGAAGCCTTAAGTGACGAGTCAGAGATGTGGCAGACGAGACAAAGTACTTTTGCTTTTTATGAGCGTTTGAAAACAAGAATTTAAACTTGAAAATATGTGAATAGAGTTGTAGTTTTGTAATGTGAAAATAAAATAAAACAACCACAAAACGAAACGGAAGGTTCATCAATGACGCCGCACAGGACAGGTCATGTTTGCAGCGATGCAGAGTGCGCTGGACAATTGAAACTGCAAGTTGGAATAAAAATAAAAAAAAGACAAACCAGAAGGTTCAAAATAGAGAATTCTCTCAGCAGAAACAGTGCGTGTTCCTGAACAAGAGCCAACAGAGGCAATTTGATATATGAAAATTGTGATATTTTTGTATTGTCAGTCATTTTTCCATTTGTGGAGGGTTAAAGCAGGGCACAAATATTTGTATTTCTTTTTTATTTGTCTAGTTTTCTTCCTCTCTCTGGGTGTGAATCATTTTTGCCTTGCTCCTCTTTGATATTGTTGGACAAAAAAAACAAAAAACAGTTGTGTGTGAAAATATTATAATACGTGTTGCTTTCTGGATGTCAATTGCATTGTAGGTGAAGGACTAAATCTATCCACCACAAATGTTACAAGTGTGTGTCTATGTGACAAAGATTTTAAAAAGACATTAAAAATTATATATATACATATACATATATATATATATGTATATGTGTATTTATATGTACATGTATATGTGTATTTGTATTTATATGTATATATGTATGTATTTATATGTATATAAATATATGTATGTATTTATATGTATATAAATATATGTATGTATTTATATGTATGTATATATATATATATGTATGTATTTATATATATATATATATATATGTATATATGTATATATATATATATATATATATGTATATATATATATATATATATATATATATGATTTAACAAATCCAACTGGTTTCATTTACTAAATCAAACCTATTAAATACAAAATCTATAGTGTAATTAAAATGTATTCACCCAGACATACGCAATCTAAAATTCTCTGTATGTTGTCCAATTCATCCTCAACTTTTGTCCTTTTTACAGTTTCTGCAAATGCTGATTTATGGTTAATGTCAAAAATCTAAAATGTAATCAGACCTTTGACTTTTGCTTTATGTCAATACATCTCTGGATCTGTACTTTTCACACAAACACATGGCAAGAAACACTCTGATTGAAGATATACAAGTTCACAGATCAGCCATAACTCTATGGTCACTGGAAGGTGGATAACAACACCTTGCAAGGCAGACTTTTGCAGAGTATGCCTGCATTCTGGCATTTACATATTTGTTATACATGCTGTACAAACCTGAAAGAGTTTTGACTCATCCCAATTCACCAGTTTACTTGGAGAGTTTTATGTGAATGGGTTTATATAACCAGAGTGTAGTCAGCAAAATGTTGGTGCCTTACCCCAGTTGTCTATGGATGTAGAAGAGCTTTGTCATGTTAAAGACATTTTGAATGTGAACATAGACCCTGATGCTTGCAGTTTAAGTACTGAACATCATGTAATAATAAATTAATCAAGCTCCTGAAGTACTCTGGGGTCAGATTGAGTTCTCTAAATGCACACAGGTGGCAGATCACAAAAAGACTTTGTCAAGGTATAGCTTTATAATGGGTATCTAGTTATTTGAATAATAGGAGACTGTACAGATAAACAATGTAAGATCTGAATTTTGTGTTAATTTATGTGGAGTTCTTCAGGGCTCTGTGTTGAGACCAAAGCTGTTTATTTTGTATGTGAATGATCTGGTTGATGTGTCAGGGCTTTGGAAATGTCTTTTATTTGCAGATGATACACATTTATTTTTGTTCAGGTGAAGATATTGAACGAATGCTAGAGATGATACAGGTAGAATTAGTAAAAACACAAACTTGGTTCCAACTTAATAGGTTATTGTTGAATATGAAAAAAAATAATAATAATAAATAAACTACATGATATTTAGTAACAGAAATGCAATCATTGAAGTTCCATTTAAAATTGACAGTACTGAAATTCATAGAGTTAATGAAATAAAAATTGAAGGTGTCTTTACAGATGAGAAGCTGACATAGAAATATCATGTAAATTACTTAAGAACAAAAATAGTAAAATCAATTGCATTACTGTATAAAGTAAACGTTTTTGAATGACACAGCTTTGTATATATTGTATAATGTTATGGTTGTTCCATATTTAATCTACTGTACTGAAGTTTGGGAAAAAGCATGCAAAACAATTACAAACCCTATTTTTAATTTTACAAAAAATAGCTATAATAATTAATAGTACTTTGTAGGTAGTGCTATGGTCACCCAACAAATATATTATTTCATCAGTTGAAATTATTAAAATTTTATGATTTGGTTGAATATAATATTTTACAAGTCAATCAATCAGTTTATTCACTTGATTTAAAAAAAAAAATCATCTTTTTACAAACACATTCTCTGACAACACTTATTTACACGAGTGAAGAGGGAGCAGGAATAAGAAAATCTTGTATAGACCTGCCCCTTTCTCAATTATTACAAAAAATGTCATGGCCGTATACATTAAATGAACAAATTAAGTCGCAACAATATATCAATAATAACATACATAACAATATACCACTCTTCCCATTAACAACTCAAAAGTGTGTAAGAGTTAATCATTCTTTTTTATAAAGTGTTTTGAATTGGAGTTATGCATTTTTATCTTGTATGTAACTGTTTTTCTGCACTTTGTTTCATCTGTGGCTGTGTTAAAGCGCTTTATAAATAAAGCTGATGATGATGATGGTTTATTGTAGAGCATTTTTTTAATCTCCTCATCCAAACTGTTCCATAGTTTAACTCCATGCACAAAAATGCACATTTGTTTTAAAGTAGTACGCACAGTTTTACTTTTGAAATCATACTTTCTTCTGTTATTTCTGTCACATGAGCTTAAGAAAAATGACTTTTGTAGATTAAATGGCAATAATCTCTTTCTAGCTTTAAACATAACCAGTTGTAGTTTTAAATTCACCAGATCCCTTAGTTTCAAGATAGTTGATTGAATAAACAATTTATTTGTGTGTTCTCTGGTGTCCAATTTATACAATTCTCATAACTTTCTTTTGTATGACAGACAACAGTCCAGTGCTAGTTTTATGTGTTGCCACATACCTCTATACAATAAGTCAGATATGGAACAACAGATGAATAATATAATGTCTGTAGTGTTGACAACTCTAAAACATGTTTTACTTCATTTAAAAGTCCAGTACTTTTGCATAGTTTTAGTTTTATGTATTTTATATGAGATTTCCAATAGAGTTTATGATCTAAAACAACACCTAAAAATTTAACTTCATGCACTCATTCAACTTGATTATCATCTATAGACATTATAATACTTTGTACAATAATCTATTTTTCTATTACCAAGAATCATGAATTTTGTTTTATTCCAGTTTATTGATAATTTGTTGTATTTAAACCACTCATCAAGTTTAGACAGCTCACAAGTCATACATTCTATAATGGTTTTAAGTCATTCCCAGAACAAAATTAATGTGTATCATCTGCGAACAGGATGATTTGTAACTTTTTAGACACTTCACAAATGTCATTGATATGCAAAAGTAAAAAAAAAGCTTTGGTCCTAGCACTGAACCTTGGGAGACTCCACATTTTATATTTTGAAGATCTTATTTATCATTTCCTAGCTGTGCAAATTGTTTTTGGTTAGTCAAATAACTACTCAACTAGTTATGAACTATCCCTCTTATCCCATAATCTTGCAATTTGGAAAGCAATAAAGTGTGATTGATTGTATCAAAGGCTTTTCTTAAATCAATAAACATCCCCTCTGTATATTGCTTCCTTTCTATTGCTTCTGTAATTTCTTCATTTAGTTCTACTAATGCAAGGGATGCTGGTTTATTTGATCTAAAGCCATATTGACGCTCACTCAATAAGTCATTCTTTTCAATATAACCATCCAATTTCTGGACAAACCATTTTTCAAGCACTTTAGAAAACTGGGGAGCACTGAGATTGGTCTATAATTGTCATAACTATGTCTATCACCATTTTAAATATTGGATTTACTTTTGCTAATTTCATTTTTTTTTCTGGAAATATGCCACTCTGGACTGACAAATTACAAATATAAGCAAATGGTTTAATAATAAAGTCAATAGCTTTTTTTTTTTTTTTTAAATATAATCAACATATCAATTTCATCACTCTCAGCAGATGTTTTAGTTTTGTTTTTCCTTACTATATTTAGAATTTCATGTTCACTTATATCTCCAAGAAACACTGACTGTGAAATTCTACTATCACCCTGCACTCCCTGAAAATCATTTATCTTAATGGGAGAAGCCAAACCTGGCCCTATATTTACAAAAAAGTAATTAAATTCATTCACCACTTTATTATTTTTTTTTTTCAGTCAAAGTTGTTTTTCCCTTAAAAAACAAACAAACTGTTTTTCAAGACAATGAGTAAAATTAGGTCTTACAATACTATTAAAAACTTTCCTTGTTCTTTCATATCACCACTGCTCTCTCGCAACTTTAAGTTGTAGTAATCTTTCTTAGCTTGTCTTATTATTGTTGTCAATTTGTTTTTATATGTCTTGTATTTCATCTCTTTAGGTTTAGTTGGAAATCTAACAAAATATCTATATAACTTATTTTTTTCTTACAAAAATTTTAACAGTCCATTGGTCATCCAGGGTTTTGTATTGACATTTTTATTTTTGTGACACACTAATATCTGGCAATTTTTGTCATATAATGATTTATAAACTTGCAAAAATGTTTCATATGACACATTCACATCCTTCACATATACTCCACTCCAATTTTCCTTTAACAGGTCATTACAGAATTTCTTTGTTTTGTTAGATCTGACTCTAACCTGCCTTATTTCATCAACTTTATTAGTTACTTTATTTTACTGTCATATATGAATATAGGTAAATGATCACTTATATCACTAATTAGGTCCCCACTGTAAATAGCCTTTCCAATTTCATTTGTATAAAGTAAAAAAATATGATCAATTAGTGTTGCAGTAGTGCTGTAGTGATTCTGGTAGGTTGAGTAATCACTGGATATAAACTTCTACTGGACATTGCATCAACAAAATCTGTGGTCATTTTGTGCTCTCCTTGTTTTAATAAATCAATATTGAAATCTCCACAAAGTAACCAGGTTTTCCTATCATTTAATCCATCCAGGAGATTTTCACATCTTTCTATAAAATATTCTATATTAGAACCTGGTATTCTATAAATGCAAGCTACAATAATGTTCCTTGTTTTCTCCATCTCTATTTCAACAGTAACACATTCCATCACATCATCCAAGGCAAATGACTTACATTCTAATTTTTCACATCTCAAGGTACTATGAATATACAGTGCAACACCCCCACCTTTGTTCTTCACTCGATTTGTATAAAACAGATTGTACCCTTCCATATCAAAATCTAAAGATTTGTCATTTAACCAAGTTTCAGATAATGCTATTACTTGATGGTGATTTCTAAATGTTTTTAGAAATTCATTAATCCTGTCAAAATTAGCATGAAGACTTCTGCAGTTGAAATGAATAAGTGAAAAATTATCAAAGTCCACAGAAAGATTCAGTTGTTCTTCTGTATAATATTTACAGTTATTAGTTTTGTCTAATAAATTACTATCTGGATCAATGTTGTTTTCATAATCATGTATTTTAAATTCTGTGACATCATGTCTTATCAAAACTGGTTTGCTTGTTGCATGTTGTATTGCCTCCATGTGTCTCTTTCTTTTTCAAAAGGAACTTCATTCCTTTCTTCAAAAGGAACTTCATTCACTTATGTTTTTCGAGAAGGGCAGTAACTCCATCCTTGATTTCATGATCTGGGGCTCTCCTTCTTTGGGTCCAGGCCGTCTCCCATCCTGCGTTCTTCAGTAGTGACTCTAGATCAATTTCCTTCTCTGACATGTCCATGTTGACTCCGAGCTCACGTAATCCAATCGCAGCAGCTTGAGGGTCATTATACACCTTAACTTTCCCGTTCTCACAAAAAACTTTCAATCTAGCTGGAAATAGAATCCGTGACTTGATTTTTCTTTCATTAAGTACTTTGCGCACATCTTTGTATTTTGCACGTTCCTTAAACACTGAGTGTGTAAAGTCCTCATCAAAATAAATCCTTCGATCGTTTACTTGTACAATCTTTGCTCTCCATGCAGCTTGCAGCACTTTTTGTTTCATGGCATATGACTGAAACCGAACCAGAACAGTTCTGGGCCGGTCCTTAGGTCCAGGCCTCGGCCCTATCCGATGTGCCTTTTCCACATGAAGTTCGTCCATTACTTCCAGTTTTTCATGGATCAGTTTGTTGACAAAGTCAATCATGTTGTTTTCTTCACAGTTTTCTGGCACTGAGTAGATTCTCATATTATTTCTCTTGGCTTGACTTTCCAGTTCCTCACATCTTAGTTCTAGTTGTTTTTGTATTTGAAGGGTATGTAAAAGCACTTTAGAGGTTTTCATTTCATAATCTTCACTCTCAGCAATTCTCTGTTCAGCTTCATCCATTCTTTTTTTAATACTCATGAAATCTGAACGTAGCACATTTAACTCTGCCTTTAATGATCCAAAACTAACTATTGTTTCTGATCGAAATTCTCTCAGTTCTTTGAGTATTTCAGCCATACCTGTAGATTTAGCTGATGAAGCGTCCTCTGTTGTCTCCTCTTGATTGTTCTCCATTTGTTTTTGTGCACATGCCTCCATTTGTTTGGAAGATTGCTTGTGTTTCTGCTTGGACATTTCTCTCTGTCCTTCTTTCTCCCCCTTCCTCTCCTCTTTGTCCTCCTTTCTCAGTGTTCTTCTCCACTCAGTTTTCAATAGTTTGCTGTTTTTTTTTAAGCTGTTTACCCAAAGTTAAGTCCACTTTGCAGTTAATTGTTTGCAGATACACTCCCAAACATACTTCCTGGCGGCCATCTTGAAAATCTCTAATCTAAGTTAAATGTGCCTTCAGACATAAGTTATGTTACACCTGATAACTATGTTCTGTTGTTTTTGAAGTATGCGAGTTTTATGCAATAAAAATTAAACTGCCAATCATGTATAAATGTGTGATAATTTGAAGAATTGAAAATAAATGATCACATTATTTGATGGATCAAATATAATTCAAGTCTCATGTCACATTCATGTTCATCTCGGTCACACAGAAGAAATATCTTTAATCTAAAAGAAGAAGAACTCGTGTATAACTCAATAATTATTATTTTGAGACTCAAACGAGTCCTTTATAATTATTGAGAAGTGTAAGGTGGAATAAGGTAACATCTAAGCCTATTTTCTTTACATCAGTACGACCTTCAATTCCATGCTTGATAGCTCTGATGAAGGATTTGTACTCCAATGGGTCTCCTTTGAATATTGGAATTGTGAGTTCAGGCAGAAGTGATGCTTTGTGATTCTTTACAAGATACTCGGTTACAGTAGCTTGCTGAGAAACTGCCTTGCAAAGACTCTCCATTGCTGGTCCATCATTGAAGTTTGTGATCATAATGGGTGGTTTAATGGGCTGAACAGCATGGTCCACAGTGGGAGCTGGCAAGACACTGTGCGGCCGTTGCGTTAAGGTGGCATATGTCTCTGTTTTATCCCCATTCTCTTCTGTTCCTATAATGCTTTTGACTTCCTGAGCACCTTCATATTTTTGCAAAACTTCCATTTTTGCATCTGCCTCAGCCAAGGCGGTCTGATATGTGCTGTACTGCTTTAAACCTATGTTTAGGTCAGAAAACTCCTGTTGCAGTTTACTCAAATCAACACGGAGATAGTTTTTTTTACCATGTCTGCATTTCTATCATCGTCTATTAACTGCTTAATTTTTTGTTTCATTGTAGTTAGCTGGGATAATTTGTATCTGCGAGCATGGATTTGTTTAGTTTTGTGTTCTTCCACTGCCTTTTTAGTCATTTTTATTGTCCGCCTTTCAATATTCTGTTCATCCATAATAAGCGAGCTGTCCACACGTTATTTTGCAAAGGCTGAAAAACAGGTATAAGGCAGCCTAATCCACTTCACCTGCTGGTCCTCAGTTAGCATTTAGCTGAAACATCCATCATACTGTGATCTTTGTTAGCAGCTATCCATGAACAGAAGTTTGTCACTTACAGCTTTCTGTTCTCCATCCTTCCCAGTATTGTTCTTGCATCCCAAACATATCCAGTCTGTCTGTTTAAAAGTCCAGTATCCATGTGAAGCAAGTTTTTTTGACGAACAATCTAGTCTCCACTGATTGAAGCCACTAGCTTGACGCTCTGAGGTGTCTTCTCTTCCTTAACACCATGCTTAAAAATTCCACAGAGTCCTTGGTAAAGTCGAATACTTTACTTCTTTTTTTTGCAAAAATCAAAAACTTGTACAAAATAAAAGGGACTAGAGAGACATAGAGGAAGATGTCAAAAAACTGTGTGGCTCCACTCTGCACCACCTAACTGCTGACAGCCTGACTAATTGTTTGACTATAAACCACACTCACTCAATACAGGTAATCATCAAACCAAATTTTACAGTGCTACTGGAAAATAATTTAACTCAAAATATCTAATAAATCTTACATTTTAATCATTTTATCTTTACAAAAATAAACTAAATATCACACTTATATCTTTATCATTTTAAATGAATCTCAGTGTATCACATATGAACTCAAAACTATATAGTTACATTTGTTAACCATTGTAAACTGCATTTAGGCTCCAACAGCTGCGCTGAATCCCAGCTGCAGCTTCACAAACTTAGCCCATCTTTCGGATGACTGTGCATACATATTCCCGTTGTACTTCGGTGCAATGTCAATAAAGATTCTCTGACTCTCTGACTTACTCTGACTCTCTCTGACTGATTTATCAAAATTTCAAAGTGTATTTAGAAAAAGTAGGAACAAAATTGATCCTGTTTTATGTTTAGAACATGAAATCAGGAAAGGGCAAGTTAATAAGGAGAGTGTGGTGGCCGTCTTTTTTGATATAGAGAAAGCCTACAATATGATGTGGAAGGAAGGTTTATTAATAAAATTAAAAAAGATGGGATAGTGGTTCAATGTATTATTGGATCAAATATTTTTTACAAGACCAATCAATACAAGTGAGAATAGGACAAAATTTTTCAGAAAATGTTTTGGTTGAAAATGGTACCCCCCCAAGGAAATATTGTGAGCCCATTGTTTTTTTTCCCCATTATGATTAATGATATGTTTGAAAATTTGGAGAATGGAATGGGATTTTCCTTATTTGCTGATGATGGGGCAATCTGGAAGAGGGGAATTTTTATTTATTTATTTATTTATTTTTATTGTAAAAAAGACACAAGAAGCAATTAATAAAATAGAGGACTGGTCCTTTAAATGGGGATTCAAAATTTCTATAAATAAAACGAAGACTTTATTTTTTACAAGGAAAAAAGTTTCTGAAAATCTAAAATTGCAAATACATAATCATGATTTGGAAAGGGTAAAGCAATTTAAGTTTTTGGGACTATGGTTAGATGAAAAACTTACTTGGAAAGTGCATATTCAAAACGTAATAGATTAATGTAAAAGAGGATTAAATGTTATGAGGTGTTTGGTGGGGAGTGAGTGGGGAGCTGAGAGGAAAGCACTGAAATCAATATACACAGGTTTAATTCGGTCCTTATTTGATTATGGCAGTATAGCATTTGGCTCAGCATCAGTTACGCTACTCAAAAAAAAAATCAGATAACATCCAGCATCAAGCCTTGAGATTATGTACAGGTGCCATCAGGGTCCGTGTGTCTTTTGGTCATTCGATTTTTGTTTTAAAAACAAATAATGAAAATTGAAAAACGGATGGTTTTTTGTTTTTCATTTTCAAACACAAAAAATAAAATAAAATAAACAAAGCGTTTTTCTTTTTCAGTGTCAAAAAGGGATAACAAAATTCAAAAAATGATTTGAGTTCCATTTTTCATTTCGGATAACAATACATAAATTTACTTTTAAAATTAAACCAAAATAGGCTCGTTTATTCGTTTTATGAGACCGGAAGTCGTCATTCACGCGACGAGCGCCAATGCGGTGTGTCCATCCGAGTCGGATTGATATTAGAGAGTTATTACCATAGACATCATATGGTTATAACCGTTGTTAGGTCATGGAGCAATACGTTGTCTTTCGAAACAATAAAAGGGTCTCTCTCAGGGAAGAAGACATGATTGCTGATAAACTAAGTCGAATTTTCCAGGTAAAAAAAATTAATACAGTACAGTATATGAAAATACTAGCTGTAGCCATTAACATTATTATTAGCTTGACAAAGAAATATTTAGTTAGGAAATTAAATGTTTAATTTTGAAAATAAACGTTTAGGTCAGAAATTATTTTTTTTTTTTAATTTTCAAACTAAATATTTAGCTTGTAAATTGAATCTTTAGTTTGTAACTATGACATTTATAAACGTGTGAATATCAAGGTGAAAGTATGGCTTCAAAAATACCTTGTTTATTTCATGAAAGTCTATATAAAACTAAATATTGCTGGTATTTTTGACTGTGTACCTTAACAAACAGCGTCCCACAGAAATATGCATAACAAAACAGTTGCAGTTATTTTACTTATTAATTTTTGATCTTCACAGGTCTCAACTCATAGTCTTTATTTGACTGATGATGCAAATGTGGCCGTTTTTCCTGGAGCCTCTGGTGTTTTCAGCACATTGGACCTTACTCCAAGAGCTCACTATGAGGTTCATGGTGAACAGGAAGACACCTCATCAGCTTCAAATACAACAGCTCAACGTTTTACTTTCATGCGGACACCTGTGGCAAGTCAAAGCGCTGCTGCACAGAGAGCTCCCTCAGCACCCCCCAGAGCCACTGCCTCTAAAACATTTCAAAGGTAACTACTTCAATGAACGTGATACAACTTGATTTTAACTGAACCAATTACAAGATGGTAAATACAATGTAACTAGATATAAATGCAAAATACCGACATCACATTGAATGATGTTAGCAAGTTAAAATGGCATTCTATGTTTTTGTTGTGTGATATTAAATACTGCTTTTTGTACATTTTATGCACATTTTCATATCCCCCCCTGACTTCTATAACCTCTGCTAAGAAAGTGGCAGAGATTGTGTTTGTCAGCAAGCTCATGCAAAACTGTATGAAAGTATTTACATAGAACTTTGTGTATTGTTTGGTCTTAAGCCAAAGAAGAGGTTGTTAGATTGTCAAGCCAGTAAACCCGAATATTACTGTATTAATTAATGTATAATTGTAAAAATTTAACCCTAAAAGTCATCCATAAAGTGGGTGGATGGTACTATACATGGGTTATTGATAATTAGATTTTTATGCTTTTTAAGCTCAAAAAATGATGAACATATTATACTCAAGACCATGTTATACACGAATAAATATGGTACATATAAGAACAAACAGCACATTTTATTGTTATTGTAGATATACAGAACACACAAGACTGTTAAGGTAATCTAGGCTTATGAATGTAGTGTATGTTATACTGATTATTTTGTATGATATTCTTCCAGATCAATTTATCTTGCTGAGGTGGTTGGTGGTAGGTTGAGTCCCAGCAGAATGGTGGTTGTCCGGTTTTTGGAATTTGAGGCCACCCTTCAGGGGATCATCGGAAAAGTGCAGGATGCCATTGGAAGTCATGACCCGATGGTACTGACTGATGCGCAAGGAAATGCAATTTTGGAGTCTGAGGGAACAACAGGTGGGAAACTTTTTTTTTTGGTACTTTTAAGCCTTTTGTAATTTAATATTAGAGGGGACATGATTGCACATGAGGACAACTGACTATTAAGCTGTAATGTTTTTTCCTGTTTTTCCTACTGTAAAGGGTCACAGTACTGGAAGCAAAATGCACGCAAGATTCTTGCTGTGCAAGAAGAGAGCTTCCAGGAGTTGCAGGGCATCAAAAGGAGGAGACTGAGGTAATCCTATCTCTTTATATTTATTTTATTTGTTCAAACAAAAAAAATATTGTTAGTCCACTTAAATTTATTTATAACTTAGTTGCTTAGACTATTGAAATTTTTTATCATCACTTGTGCTCCAACCCTTTCGTCATTAGTGCTTCTGTATTTTAGTGGCTTCTAACATGTTTGGGACAAAGATTTGTTTGGTCTATCACTACCAAATATCACTCAAACAAAACCTGTCTACTGTATTTTTGTTCTTCTTGTAGCTGCCGAAAAGATGAAGATGCTGCAGGGATTGGAGAGGTCACTGAGAAGATAGAAGAGCTTGTACTGGCATCACAGAACCTACCAGATGTCACTGCGGCAATCAGAGAGCTCACCAGTGTAGCTACCACACAAAGAGTGATCCTGACTCCTGCCCAGCTACAGACCATAATGCAAGGATTCTGCTGTGTTGTTTGTATGAGTAAGTACACAATAGTCATTGTCCCTGGGTGATAATGCTTTCTTTTTACTTGACCTAAAATATCATTGTTAATGTTAGCACCATGGGCTATGACACAAATGTTTGAATCTGTAATTGTAGCGAGACATAGGGTAATGTATGGCAGCCCCCCCTCTGTCAGTGTGCCCCAGGGCAGCAGTGGCTACAGTGTAGTTTGCCATCATCAGTGTGTGAATGTGAGTGTGAATGGGTGAATGTCTGTAAGTGTAAAGTGCTTTGGGGTCCGGAGGGACTTGATAAAGTGCTCTATAAGTTCAGTCCATTTACCATTTAGGTAATGTTTACAAAATTTTATAACTTATGTGTATTGTGAAAATTCTAATTCTGGAACTAACTACACAAAGTACATCTGAAATAAATGTACATCAATAAAACACTAAAGTCATATAGACACACACACACTCTTACAGAATGACTAGTTTTTTCTCATTTTATCCTTTAGAGTTCATCGAGGGGCCAGTCTTCACAGAGTGTTGCCGGAGTATCATTGGCTGCAAAGTGTGTGTGGAACAGTGGCAGGAGAACTCCGTACACTGTGCAAAATGTAGAGGAAACACTTCAGGCATCACCATATTTGAAGTTAATGGTCTGTCAGATGCATTTTCTGTTCTGAGATCCCTTTTTGAAGAGTAACATTTTGCACTTTTACACCCACAAGTAAGTTAATTCAAGATTTCGTATTTAAGTTTGCTTTATTTATTCAAACATGTGGGTCAGACCTGTAATAGTGTAAATGTTATTGACATGTTAGGGCTGTATTATGCCACAATGGTCATTTTTTTGGTTACAGGTTAAACAGAGTTAAAGGTCCACTGACATGATGTTTGAACTTTGCATAAAATGGCACAACATATATATGTTGTATCATTCAACTATTT
>JAVCKU010000030.1:4740635-4752613 GCA_032273985.1 Hypsolebias coamazonicus
TGTCGATAAATGGGTGTGCAGCGCAGCGTTAGCATACATTTACATGTATTTTTCGGCTTACGGGCCAAAATCCGAGCAAACGACCACCACGTGCGATCAATTTCGGTTTAAGGTCAAAATCCGGACTAACGACCGCCACGTGCGAGCAGTTTCGGTTTAAGTTCAAATCGGTATACGACCGTGCCATTGTAATGGAACTCGAACGTAAACCGAGCACTACCTGTAAATGAAATACAATTCTTGGAGCGGTACAAGGTGTGAGTTAAAGTACTCTTGGACAGGAGACTCTGCCAGATTCATCCATTCAGCAATCCATCAGTCCTTTGTTTTTTCCCACTTCTTGCTTTCTGAGTCGCAGGGGTCACTGGTGCCCATTTCTATCTCTGTGTGATACTGTGTGGTACACCCTGGACATGTCCCAAGTCCATCACAGGACTCTGCCAGATGTCTGCAGTTAATTCTTACTGCTTGTTTGGGTTTTCCAGGTCCGTCTGGCATTTTTCCTTGCCACCTGATCCAACTCATCACCCATTTTACTATATATCACCATCTGTAAAATTAATAAAATAATTAAAATACCAAAACTCGGAATAAAATGGAGACGGGACTTTTTTAAATTTAACACATGGAAATGTGAACTAAGTTCTATATGATTTTTAACACCCACCCTTCTCAAATTTGCACATCAGCCTTGCATTTTTACTGCAATTTAAAATAAGTAGTTGTAACAGAACAAAAGAACAATATTATCTTTATTTTTAACTGTAATATATGTATATAGTGGGATCTCCAGCACTAACAAGATGGCACAAGTATTTTTGGGGGGGCATATTGAAAAATTCTGTAGCATGAACTTTGAAACACCATGTATATAGTTGACAAATATGCCATGATAACAAACGTTAGGTAGTAGTGAACCAAGAATAACATTACATAACACTGTGTACCATGGTCTTGTGATATAATTGTGGTGTCTTTATGTATATGGTCATTGCATTTCTTGTCTATCATTCTCATATTATTAGAGCTTCAGGTCACTGGTATGATCCTTGTGTTTTTGGCTCATGTTTCATGTAAATACAACATTGTTTATGTGTTCATGTGTCTGCTCCAATTTAAATATTACATTGTTCTAATATGTGTAGCATTGTAAGAGTACCAACAACGTTTTCACTTTTTTTTTTTTAGGTACTAGTTGTATACAGTGCATTCTGTTGTACTAATAAATTTTGATCCTTATTTTTTTCTAAGCATGTTGTTGGTGCAATGCATGGCTGTTACTTATTGTGATGTTTTGAATGAAACAGACAACAACAAACTCAATGCTGGTGTCCACTCTAAACGCCGTTGTTGAAGCCACTGATAAACTGCAACATCACATAGAAGAATAACATTGCACATGAAAAAAAAACAACAAAACAACAAAACACGTATTATGTTCTTACACTGTAATGTTCCCTTCTTTCAACCCAGTACATTTGTGAATTGGGAACAAGAGCTAATCCTGAACATTACATTCATGTCACATCATAACACTTTCAGAACACACTTCATTTTTACATGATTTGATCCATATTAAAATAATTTCAGGACATGCAGCATATGGTACATGGCATACCAATTAGAGTATTGTGTTTTTTTGTAAATGAGGTACAGGTCCCCTTGATCAGTTAATGATTTTCCTATAAGTTTGCATTCTCTACATCTGATCACACTGACAAACCCAATTTGTCCATTTCTCCTGCGTCTCGTCCTTCTTTCTTGTCACCCTTAGGTTAAGTCCAGTTTACTCATTTGACCCCACTGCTCTGCTGTTTAAAAATGCATGAACAATAAATAAGGATGGTCCTCTCCTCTCTGTAACTTGCTCTCTCTTTACGCTCTCCCATCTCTCTATCCATCTCCTTATGTTTGTGCTAGCTCATTCAGCCTCTTAAAGGAAATGGAAATCCCCCAAAGTGACCCTGCAGTCACTGAGGTGACTAACTGATTTCCTCCCAGTCAACATTTACAATTCTTTGACTTGAACATAGGAACTCCATATCTCACGTGGCACTGCAGGGGACTAATGTGTCTTAAAACGTGTTGCTGACTCGTCTTGTTGAAAACAGGACATTTATAAACCCTGATATGCTGTTTATCATTGGTCTTACCACAGCTAACTTAAATCACTTACCACACTCACTTTTTGTTCAAAATTACAGGGATGCAAGTTCCACATGCAAATGAAAGATAGAGAAAATGTATTTAATAAACTATGACTGACTTTGATTGCGTATGTTTGAGTCATATTGCTGTCAAAATACAAAGAAGTAAATGGACTGCACTTATTTAGCGCTTTTCTATCTTATAAAGATGCTCAAAGCACTTTACAAAACAATATGTTTTGTATTCTGCCATACAGAGTGTTGAACCCAAATGCAGGAGGATGACAGGAGACACGTGAAAAATAAAAAAATATATATTTATTTTACAAAAACAAAACAAGCTGACGGGGCAGCTTTACTCACAAATGACTGGACACAAGACGGAAGGCAGAAACACGCCATAAGGGCAATTCCAAAACAAAGACAAGATGCAGAGAATCTGAATATATACCCACACTGATTGGAACAAATGACAGACACATGTGGTGATTAACATGACACAGGTGGGACAGCTGGAAACATGAGGAAACAGTCAGAGACAGGACCAAAATCCCACAGTGCCCCCCACTCAAGGGATGGCTCCAGACATCCCTTGGATGAGCTACATCCAATTTGGGTGGGAGGTGGGACAAACACAGGACAGACCAAGACTGAGAAACACAAAGGACCAAAATAACAATAAATAAATAAATAAATAAATAAATAAAAACAGAAACAAACTCTGGGGAACACCAAACACAAAACACAGAAACCCAAAAACCCAAGACCCCAACCCAGAGTCAAGGTGGACGGTCAAGAGACTGTTCAAGGCAGGTCTGGGGTTCTGGCGGGCACCCTAGTGACCGTCCCCATCAGGCAGGGGATCAGGAGGGTGGCCTGGAAACCATCCACCCTCAGGCCAGAGCTCCGGTGGGCGGCCAGGGGACCGTCCATCTTGGGGTAGCACAGGTGACCATCTGTACCCTCCCAGACTCAAGCTGGCGAGGACCTCTTAGGGTAGGCCAGGGACGAGGACCTCTGCAGGCGGCCAGGGACAAAGGCCTCAGGCAGGTCAGGATCTTTGGCAGACGAACCAGGACGGAGACCTCAGCCAAAGAGCCAGGAGTGATGAAATCGGGCAGACCAAGAGCGGAAAACTCGGGCAGACCAGGAGCGGAGACAGCAGATGAGCTGGGATCCAAATCTGCAGCAGGTGGCGGAGTTAGGGCTGTAGCAGCTGATGGCGGAGTCAGGGCTGTAGCAGCATGTGGTGGAGGCTGGGCTGCAGCAGCTTGTGGTGGAGGCTGGGCTGCAGCTGGTGGAGGCTGTGCTGCAGCTGATGGTGGAGACTGGGCTGCAGCTAATGGTGGAGACTGGGCTGCAGCTGATGGAGTCTGGGCTGCAGCAGCAGGTAGAGGAGACAGGACTTTAGCTGGGGAACCAGGGACTGGGGCTGCAGCTGGGGAACCAGGGAGCAGAGCTGAATTAAGAGATGAGGTCTGGGCTGCAGCTGAAGAACCAGGGACCAAAGACGGGGCTGCAGCTGGAGAACCAGGGACCAGAGATGGGTCTGTAGCTGGAGGAAATGGTGTCTGGGCTGCAGCTGAAGATGGGGTTCGGGCTGCAGCAACAGGTGATGGAGCCAGAGTTTCAACAGGTGTTGGAGAACCAAGGACCGGGGCTGCTCCAGGAGCGTGAACCCCTCTGGAGGACTGAAGTGTGCAGCGTCCACCTGGGTCTCCTTGTGGCAGGGCAGGAGTGGGTCCAGATATATTGTCATCAGAGAAGCCCTCCACTGCTACAGTTCCTCTGATGAGGGAAGGCAGGACTGCTCCTCAGGTAAGTGGGGGGCATGGATACCTCTCCCCCAGCGAATTCCCCCCTCGCTCCTACAGCGAGCGAGAGCTAGGCTGATCCTCTGGCAAACACAGGTACCGTCCCTCCAGCGAAATTCTCCACCATTGCTCCGGTGCCCGAGAACTGGGTCTTCCCCCTGCTTGCAAAGCTCTCCCCCTCTTGCGCTGGGCTCGGGGAGGACCAGCACTTTGCCCCCTCTTGCTGACACTGGTTCGGGACAGATAGGAGGCGAATGAGGAGGAGGTGGCAGTGGAGTGAAGCAGCGGGATTAGCAGATGAGGAGGAGAGAGATGGAGAGGCTGAGGACCCGGGTTTAATGGCAAGGCAGGTTCCCCAAAATTGATTATTTTTTCTCTCCTCCTTCTCTCTGTCTCGTCGGGCGGTCTGTCTGCCTCATGGGCCAAAAACTCAAACAAAGTGATTGTCCTACTGCTGGGTTCAGAGCTGGTCTCGGGATTCTGTTGTATTCTGTCGTACAGAGTGTTGAACCCAAATGCAGGAGGATGAGGAGGCACGTGAAAAATAAAAAAAAATATGTATTTTACAAAAACAAAACAAGCTGACGGGGCAGCTTTATTCACAAATGACTGGGCACAGGACGGAAGGCAGAAACACACCATAAGGACAATCCTGAGACAGAGAAGACGCACAGAAATTGAATCTACACTCACATTGATTGGGACAAATAATAGACACATGCAGTGATTAATATGACACAGGTGAGACAGGGGCTGAGCACAAGGAAGGAAAACACTGACAGCTGGAAACATGAGGAAACAAAAACCAAAATCCCACAATGTGCTCTTATTTACCCATTCATATAGAACTCTATGCACAAAGAATAATTAGTGGTTTATCACGTTCATGCACGAATGGGACACACATCGGAGACATTGAGGGGTTCAGCGTCTTGCCCAGGGACATTTTGGCATGCGACGGCTGGTGGGATCAAACCCCCAACTCTTGCATTGGAGGTCGACTGCTCTAACCACTCATCCACAGCCTGTAAGAGTACCAGTGGCTGCAGATCTTCTCTCCAAGATGGCTGCTAACTGCCACCAGCTGTCAGCCATCTACCTGATGCGGTCCTGCTCTACTTAAGGCTGCAGTCGAGTGTTACTCTTCGCTGGAGCATTGTACCCTTCATGGTATTTAAGCCTCTGGCCAGTATTACTGTGTGCTATAGAGAAACTTACCTGGTTTTGTGTCTACAGTCATCCTGCCTCATTGGATCTCATCCAGTCCTGGTTGTACCTTTGGTCCTGTCCTCATTCCTCATGTATTCCCTCCAGCCACTTGCCTGCATTGTCTACCTTGCCTGCCCTGCCTGGTCCTTCATCTCTGGATCACCTCTAGGATTCAACTCTGTGTTACACAACAACGGCCAACCTGTAAGAGAAAAACAAAACTATCTAAGTCCAATGCAGTATTGTACTGAGTGAGGGACTTATTAAACAATTATGCTTTATATTTGCCATATAATACACTTGTAGTCTCGCATTTAATTTATTGTGTCACTGTTTGGGGTACAGCATGTAAAACCATAACTAAGCCTATTTTTTTCTGCAAAAAAAAAAAGGCTGTAAGAATAATAACAAGAAAGTGTTATTGTCACCCTTCTAATGTTCTGTTTTGTCAATTGAAATTACTTAAGTTTTGATTTAGTGTATTATAATATTCTTCTATTTATGTTTAAAGCTCAGAATTGTATGCTACCATCAAATATTCAAACATATTTTGTAAAAAGGAGGAGTTATAATTTGAAGGGAATAGATATTTTTGTTAAACCCAAGTATAGAACCAGTTTAAAGGGTCGGTCTACTACTATACAGGGAATTGGTCTGTGGAATGGTTTGGAAAATGATGTTAAAATGGTGAAGTCAATGTTTATATTTAAGAGAAAGATAAAAACTATTTTGTTAGAAAGATATACATAACTGATTAATGTCTATTTTGTTAGTATGAAATTTTGATGAGTTAAGTATTTGCTTTATTAACTACAAGAATGATTATGTTTAAGTTGAAGGTTTGAATTGATTTTGTTTAAAAGGGAGCAGATATGATAAGAAATTTTCTTCTGCTTCCTTTCATTTTATATACTGTATATATATATTTTTATTTTCTGAAATTGTATTTGGGTTTTTATTGGAAATTAAATGAATAAATAAATAAATAAAATAAATAAAAATCCATTTGATGCTAACGTATTTACTAAATAAATTAAATACTCACCGGAAGTGGTTCCAGACGGGGGAAAAAAAACTTTTCACGTGAGAAATTATTAAATGGACCCAAACAACGTTTTACTGCAAGTCTGAGTCAACATTTTAGGTTTAAAGTTACGTTGAACGTGTAACAAGATAGTTTAACGATTTCAATAGGCAAATGTAACAACATAATTTATTGGTTGGCGATATTAGTAGCTTGAGAGGGTTGAATTTGTGGAGTAACGGCTAGCTACGACGAAAACACGGTCGGCATTTGTTATAGTTATTAATTATGTCGCATAGGAAAACCGTACATAAAATGTTACTTTGTTCATGTTCAATAATTCTTTACAATTCACCCATAAAAGTACTGTACTTACAAACACTTCGTCGACTTTGATGAAAGCAGAAGACATACAGACAGAAACTGATCTTTCCCGGGGAAAACGTGTCTACATCCGGTAGGCGTGGCTTGAACTGTTATTTAGATGTGTGAGCCCTGCGTTTTGTATGCAAGGCAAAAGCCCACAAGTTGCTTTAGGTTTTTTTTTGTATATGATTTCAATACACAGGGATACACGTAAAGAAAAGAATAATAAGAATATTTAAAATAAACTTGAACTCGTAATAAATTGTAAAGTGCTGTTTTGTGCTTTTTTTGTTTGTTTATTTGCGGCTTCTCTCCGATAGATGGCGAAAGTGAGGACGTATGCCTCGTTGTCGTGTCCGTTTCCAACGTAAGAAGAAGATGTACAACGATGATGGCTCCTGACGGCACTGACGGTAATAATTCATGCGCTTGTAAAGGCATCCGGCGGTGTCTCATATGTGAAAGGCTTAAAGAAAAAGTACACATCGAGGCAAGTGAAACAAAGGTAAATATGTACCACTAAAAACTCATTTCTACCTTATTGTTATGCGCTATGTTGTCGACGCGGAACTTGCTACGGAAGCCCTCACAGGACAATGACGTATTCACTCGTTACTACAGCTGTAATGTGTGTACGTTTGTTTCTTTTATCTTTCTGTACCAATGAAAATTTGGATTTAAATAACATTGTATAACAGTGATTGTTTTAAAAGGCTACTTCTCATTTATTATTTAAAACTCCCATTTTTTTATTTTGTGTACAAATGTTTCTTGCTGCTGTTTTTTTTATCTTTATTTACGTAAACTGGTAAGGTTATAAATGCAAAAGCATCTCACCATCAAAACTATTAAGTGTGCCAGCTAAACAACATGCACACAGCATTTTGCACAAAATACTACTTAAAAAGAATTAACAACTGAAATATGAAAGTTGCAAATATTATTAAGCACACCAGAACAAACCAAAATACTAAAGTCAGAACTTTGCGCTGTTTTATACATATTTTAAATCATGTGTAAAATGTTTAATTAAAAAGTATGAATTTTTAATCATATTGTACAATTTGAAGTTACTCTTTGTACAATTTAATTAAAACTTAGCGAAAGTTTATTATTTTATAGCTGTTTTTCAATTAGTTTCACTTTTTCAATTATCTTTTTTTTTATTTGTACTGTATTTATGTTTGTTCCTGCAAAAAATAAATAAATAAATAAATAAATTCCCATGCTAGGATTATTTAAATTCAGTTATCTCCAGTATCTCTTTGCAGACTGCCAATTTTTTTTCCTGGCAAATGTATACAGGGAAGACTTGTTTTTTAGTAAAAATAAAAGTAAAAAATCTACACTACAGCTTTATTTGGCTTATTGTTATTTTCTCTTTTGTTATGGGTTGAAGGTTGTGCAACATTTCCTCTACGCTCCTGAGACGAGACTCGCTGTGTGCAAAGATGGAGAGGGCGCTTCTTTCCCATTTCCTGGCATCTTCCTGTGGGAGAACTTTATATCAGAGGAGGAGGAGAAAGAGCTGGTTAGCTCAATGGACCATGACGTGTGGAATCTGTCCCAGTCTGGTCGAAGGAAACAGGTAGTTTTGAACTCATCCAATGAAGACACACATCTAATAGCCCAACTCTGGAAACCAGTAATGTAAACAGAAAACTTTACATTATATTCATATTTTTATTGAAATTAAAATATCTCTACATGGTTGCAGGACTTTGGACCAAAGGTGAACTTCAAGAAACAAAAGGTGCGTGTAGCAGACTTTACTGGACTTCCTGCTTTAAGTCATAAACTAGTACTGCGGATGCAGGAAGAGCCGAGACTGGCAGGCTTTCAGCCGGTGGAGCAGTGCAATCTGGATTATGATCCTCAGCGAGGCTCAGCCATCGATCCGCACCTAGACGACTCATGGCTGTGGGGGGAGCGGCTGGTCACCGTCAACATGTTGTCAGACACTGTACTCACCATGTCTCTTGAGCAGGGTCTGTCAGAACTGGGACTAGCGGAGGAAGTCCACGTGGCTATAAGACTTCCTCGCAGGTGTTTAGTAGTGGTGTATGGTGAAGCGAGGCATAGGTGGAAACATGCCATCCATAGGGAAGATATTCTTCAACGCAGAGTCTGCAGCACGTTCAGAGAGCTATCTGAAGAGTTCCTACCTGGAGGGCAGCAGGCGGAGCTGGGAGCTAAACTGTTGAATATTGCTTTAAGCTTCAAGGGAACTCTAATATAAACTCAAAACTGTTATGAATTCTCCTAAAACATATATGTGCTTCTTTTCTAAAAACGACACTTTGACTAGTTAAACACACAAACTTTGTCCAAATGTTGTTCTGTGTAACATTTTCTTTGGATAAACAATTTCCAAGATAAGTATCATCTAAGACTGCACTTTAAAAATTAATAAAAATGAACGAAAGGTTGAAAGTTTCACTGCAAATAAAAACTGATTTGAATCTGTTTAGTATAATTTCATGAAAATAATTAAATGTACTTCTTGATGTTACCAGCAGATAGCACCAAACCATATTTTGTCTCATGGATTGAGAGTTGCAATGGTGTAAAAAAACTTGTGAAACTAGAATTAAACAGTGATAAATTTAAAACATTTGTAATTAAAATAATTTTATATTTGAACAAGGTTTTTTCAAATATATTTTTGTTTTCTTAATATTTAGATTTTTATATAAATATAACAATTCGACATTTGATTCACACGTTTTTTTAAATATAGATCACTTTAATTTTGGTTGTGTCCCTGTGATGGACTAGAGATCTGTCCAGGGTGTCCCCCACCCCTCGCACTGTGATTGCTGGACATGGGCACCAGCGACCCTCCGTGACCAAAATGGAAGAAGCAGGTATAAGATGATGGATGGAAAATTTTGGTTGCAAACATTAAAAAACACTGCATTAAAATGCAACCAATGTATTTTGAGCTTCTCTATAGAGTTTAATTTTGATAAAATGTAGGAAAATCAAAGTTCATGCTCGATAATCCAGTGGAAAAAAATCCAACAAAGTTCAGTCCGGTCATCTGGACTTTTTGTTGTTGTTGAGACGTTTCATCCAAAGGACTTCATCAGTCCGATGAGTTACAACAAACTCTGTCCCACAAGCAGCACATTCACATAGTGGGCCAACCAGTTTTCTGATGAAGTCCTTTGGATGAAGGACGAAACGTCTCAACAAAAAAAGAAACCATCCAGATGGCCTGACTTTTTTTTATTTTTTTTTTACCTGGATTATTGAGCTTGAACTTTGGTGTTTTGAACCACTCTAGCTATATGGCTGCCTCAGAGGAGTCGACTGGGGAGAGGGTGGGCCCCAGAAACTATCTTAACACCAGCAAACTGGTTGGCCCACTATGTGAGTTTGCTGCTTGTGGGTCTGAGTTTGTTGTGGCTTCTCAGACTGATGAAGTCCTTTGAATGAAGGACATCTTAACAAAAAATATAAACTGTCCAGAAGACCTGACTTAACTTTGTTGGCTTGTGGGAAAATCACTTTAAAATTGACAATTTAATTACCTGTCAATACTGGGAAATGTTTAAAAAGTCAAATACAAAATTCCATTCACTTAATGAACATTTACTGGTTTCACTTTTATGATTTATCAGTCCAAATGAACCACTTCACCCCAGTTCTTTTTTTCTTGTCTGTACATCTGTTGCTTTTTGGCCACAATCTTTCCATGGTGTCCCACCAGACTTCTCAAGGTCTACCAGGTTCCTGCAGGACATTTATAGGCTGAAAACAAATCTGGAAACATTCTGATTTCAAGTAAGTAGCTTGACTTGCTGCACTACCTTTTTTGACTGCCCACTACATCTATGACCCTCAATTCATTTCTTTCTACTTCTTTAAAAAAAATATCCTTTCTGAAATGTTTGCCAAGGAAAACCCTTTCTGAAACGGTTGCAATCTTGCAGTGGTGATCTGTGACATGATCCATAATTTAAACTAGGGAGCAGAACTGGGCTGTTCCTCACCCAATCCTTTTGTGTGGCTATATTTTATTTCACTTAATGACTGGGTTTCAAACTTCATATGAAAATAATGATTATTAGCACCTGTTGGGTACAATGGGTTAATCACACACAAGACAATCCTACTTAATCCCTGACTTTGTGCACCAAAATTGTTTGAGGGAAATGGGTGGTCACATCTACAGGTATTATTACTGTGGAAATGTTGGTTCAGCATTCACAATATTGAGAATGTTTCTCTTTATTATTCTGACATGTAAAATATTTTTATGTACTTATTTATGTGGAATCTATACTTCTACATAGTTAGTGGTATTTTAAGCATTCATATATTTTAAAACCGTCAGCTCATGAAGGAGATGGGTGTTTGTAACTTCATGCTTCTCAAAATGATGCTTTGCTAACAAAATGTTATTTATTTATTAAAATAAAAAAAGACATTAAAATGCATTCAGTTCCCTCAAAAACATTGTTCTCCTTGAAAACTTAAGCATATTTTTCTCTACTTTTTTCTTCTTATACCTCGTTAAGCTTTTTCATAATACAGTATTTAGTTAATTTTAGCTTTTAGTTGGCCTTTTGTTTAAGATATGAGCTAGCCTTTTGATACATTTAAACTTTAATAATTTTAACTTCTGTTAAGCACTGAGCTTAATTTTTGCTACTTTTAGCTGATATTTAAATCTTTTCAGGTTTTAGCTAGTGTTTTGCTACTTTGAGTTAGCATTTTCCCACTTCTAACTTTTGGCTAGCATTTAGCATCTTTTAGCTTTTTACATAAGCATGGACCCCATGGACAATGATGTTTGCAGATGACATGATCTATGGTGAGAACAGGGATCAGGTGGAAGAGGTAGGACAGTTAGACAGTTTCTTTTTTATAAACATTTCGCCCTCTATCTGGAGGGCTTCATCAGTCAGAGGAGTTCCAGTAAACGGTTTCCCCACCAAGCAGTAAACTCCTTAAGTGGACCAGCCAGTTTGCTGGAGCCAAGATGTTTTCTGGGGGCCGTCGACGAGGGACAGGACGGCCCCCAGATTGAGAATTATTGTAAATCTGCCTTGATATTTCCATTGACATTATCAAATGTTTGAAGCCCCTTAACTTAACCCAAAAGCTAAAAGAGAATAGCACCAGCTCCTTTAAAACTAGTTCTTCTGATTTTGTTTATAGTGTCCTTAAACTTGATTTCTACTCTTCAGTAAATTTCAGCGAAGTTGATTCCTATAAATATTTGGGTATCTTAGTCGACTGCATCTCTCTTTTAAGCTTCACGTGGAAAACCTCGTAAAGAAACTGAAAGTTAAACTGGGTTTATTTTCAGAAACAGATCCTGTCTAACACCGAATGCTAGGAAACACCTTGTAACTGTGACTTTCCTTCCCTCCATTGATTACGGTGACATTATCTACATGAACGCTC
>JAVCKU010000030.1:4764992-4775105 GCA_032273985.1 Hypsolebias coamazonicus
ATCTCCACATCATTGCATTCAGTTTTTATTCACAATTTGTTTAGTGTCCCAACTTTTTTGGAATCCGGTTTGTAGTTGTAACTAAAAAAATTAGTACTTAGCTACAGTATCTAGGTCTGCCTAGTTGAACAAGTACTGTTGAAATAATTAGCTGTATCTAGTTAATTTATAATTAAATCACATATTTGGGCATCCTGCAGCTGTTTAAGCTTCAAACTGGAACGGAACCATATTGAGGAGGAAAACTGGATTAGAACCAGGTGGTCCAGGTGGTGAAACAGTTCTAGAAAGGAGACACCACTCAGAGGCTGGTTTTTTTTGTTGTGCATCAGGTCCCGAATGTCCAACTCCTCAGGAGCTCAGTTTGTGGTTTGGGCACATCACCTGCAGACCAACAGACACAGGTCCAAAGTGGTATGCACGTCAGAAACACTTTAATATGGTGTCATTTCCTGTTTCAGTCACCTGTGTGAAGCTCCGCCCTCTCCACCTCACCAATCAAAAATCAATATACAACCAGTCTACACACGTGCTACAAGCAGGAAAGATGGCCGCAGACTAGCGTTACAGTTTTTTTCCCAAAATGCTGGAGGCTTGGCTTCACCGTGCAGTTGTGAGGCCAGCCGTCGTACCCTTGAAGCTCAGCAGACGCCATTTGAGGTCCTGCCCCTGTCTGTCACAACCAGTAAGGTATTGGTCCTTTGTTGTGATTGGTGCATTTAGACAGGCTGCAGGGGGACACAGCCAACACCGACCCCACCTTCGTGACTCACCATGGGGGTCATGAAGGTCCAGCGGTTAGTGTCAGGATTGTACATCTCTACAGAGCTGAGGTTAGACTGCCCGTCGTACCCGCCCACGGCGTAAAGCTGTCCCGCCGTGGACACTAGTGACACCCGGCTGCGCCGCGTGTTCATGGACACCAGGAGGCTCCACTGAGCTGAGGCAGAGCTGAACACCTCCACGCTGCTCAAGAAGCCTGAGCCGTCGTACCCGCCCGCCACGTACATGTGGCTCCCTAGCAACACTGCCCCATGGCGGCACCGCTTGTTCAGCATGGGCGCCGCCGGGTGCCAGCGGTCCGTGTGATGGTTATAGTACTCCACCTGTAGGGGGAGGGACATCAGAGACAGTTAAACAAAAACAATGACATCACTGACTAAGGCTACTCTGACTAGTTCAAACTGACCGTGTTGAAGATCTGCAGACCATCATGGCCACCCGACACAAAGATCCGCCCATCAAACACTGTCACACCAGCAGCGCTGCGACTCACACTCATTTCCGTTACAAACGTCCACCTGCATAGCAGGACAGATGCGTCACATGACAGGTCCCCATATGAACATCATTTTGTTTGACCCAGAAATGTCTGAAACAACTGAACTATTGCATCAGGTTACATGTCCAGGTGGACTCACCTGTCAGTTTCTGGAGAGTAACACTCCACTGAATTCAGAGAGGACTTTCCATCGTAGCCGCCACACACATAGATGTGTCCATCAATGACAATGGTTCCCATGGCACTAAGGATGACATTACAGACAAGTATCAGATTACTGATTGGAGAGTTTTACCAGTACTGACTGGGTATTTACCTGCGCTGGGTGTTCATGCTTGACACCTGCGCCCAGTTATCTGTCTCTGGGTTGTACACCTCTACTGTGCTGAGACGTGATTGGCCATCATATCCACCAATAGCATACAGCAGTCCATTGACAACAGCCACGCCTACTCTACTGCGAATTGTCCTCATTGGCTGACAGCGCTCCCAGAAGTTTCCTACCGGATCAAAAACCTCAACCACATTTAAAGAGTCACCTGTAGGAGAGAAAAACCTGTGAGTTCCACTGGAGCTCAAGGTATGATGTATTAGGTGACAGGTAAACAGCTACCTGAGCTGTTCAGTCCTCCAACAGCATAAATGAGTCCTGAGATGGACGTGCAGCACCTCTGTCTGGTCTTATAGGCAGGCAGATGAGGACGGCGCTCCGGCATCAGGTGGAAATCTTTGGCTTCATCTACCAAATCTCTGCCAGAAAAAAAAACAACAAAGTAAGCGTTAAACTGATGAGCTAGCCCATCAACACTCCAAAGAATGATGACAACACTGACCCATCCATACTCTGTAAATATATCTGTACTCTGTGGACCAGAGGTGCCCAATACATCAATCGCAATCTACCGGTCAATCGCACGGCAAAATAGACATGAAACTTTTTAAAAGATTTCTTTTAATTTTTATATTTTTTTAATAGACGTAAGACTATCAATCCATCCTCACTTTGCAATTCGTCACTTGACTGCCATACAGGTTAGCCAATCTGAAACCAGACCTTTTCTGACGCGTAGGTCAGAGTTCGGGTCACAGTCAGAGAGTCAGAGTTTCTTTATTTGTCAAATGTGTAGTAGAACAAGGTGTAGATGTTACCTTATTCCAGCTTACACTTTTCAATAATTATAAAAGACTCGTTCGAGTCTCAAAATAATAATTATTGATTTAAAAAACGGGTTCACTTCTTTTTCAGATTAAACATATTTTCCTCTATGTGACCAAGATTAGCATGAATGAATGTGACATGAGACTTGATTTATATTTGACCTTCAAATCAATTGGTCATTTATTAATCAAATCTTCAAGTTAACATATATTTACACATTGATTGGCTGTGATTTTTTTTAAATCGAATATTCAAACGCTCGCTGCTCGGTCCCCGTTTGAGTTATGGGGACGTGGATGGTGCCAAATTAAAGGTCTCGTCGAGACCTTTCAATTGGCGCCCTGCACGTCCTCGTAGCCCGTACGGGGACCGAGCGGCGGGCAATAGAAATCGGTCAAAAATTGAATATTCAAACGCTCGCTGCTCGGCCCCTGTTTGAGCTACGGGGACTTGCATGGCACCAAATTAAAGGTCTCGTCGAGACCTTTAATTCAGCGCCCTGCACGTCCTCGTAGCCCATATGGGGACCGAGCGGCGGGCGATAGAAATCGGTCAAAAATTGGCCGCCATGTGCTTTCAGTTTCGGTATCCGGCCGGGTCGTAGGAACGGAACTCGGCCGTAAACCGAGGACTACCTGTATTTCTATCATGTTTTTATTTGGCAATTCTCAGTTAATTCAAGTACTATTAATGAGTTTTTATTCCTTTTCGAGAAGCACCAGCAGCTTTACTTTAGATAGAAGAGCAGTAAAAGTGTCACATCGGGACCCTGGCTCTTTAGGAAATTACCAACAGTAGAAACCCTTGACTCCCAGTTGTTAGTATACAAACAAAAGCTAATTAAACAGAGAAACAATAACCAAAAAAAAAAAACACCACTATGCTTTTTTTAACATTTTTTTTTTTTTATTCATTGCGTGTCTCACAGCAAATATGATAAAAATCTAATCTGGAAATCCTCTCCAGACCATCAGCTTGATGTTTTATGACCCGTGTTGGGTCACACAGTGGTGACTCAGAGGTTGGAAAAGACGAGCCTGAGATCGGAAGGTTGCCAGTTCGACTCCTTGGACCGATTCACCCAAACCTCCACCCTCGCTTGCCCCACTCTAGACCCTTGAGCAAGGCCTTAACCCCCACCATCTGCTCCTCAGGCTCCCTGCCCAACACAGACGGCTGTGGTAGCTCAGTGGTCTGTGGTTGCATCAGGAAGGACAATGTCCAAATCTCTGAGTTAGTTTGCTGTGGCGACCCCTGAGGAATGGGAAATAAAGTGGTGTCCCAGTCCTGCGTGTTCAGAACGAACCCTTTCTGTGACTGTTTCAGGAGTCAGAGGGTCAGGGCTGCCCGTTTTGTCGCTGCGAGATAAAAGGCACCGAGCCCATCGTGGTGGACCCTTTCCACCCAAAGGCCAGCGGGGCTTCCTTTGCTGGTTTCCAAGGATCCAGCCGAGCAGAAGCAGCTGGCAACGATGAGGAAGAGGATGATCGTCTGGAGGATCAGCATCTTGTCATAGGCAGGCTGGCCTGCAGTAAGGTGAGAAGGCCTTTTTGTTTTGTCAGTGTTTGACGAGCTCGCTGCAAGTGTCACATGACCTCCGTGTTTGTGGTTTGACAGGTCGAGCGTCCCGCTTCTCCAGTGTCTCAGCTGCCTCCGGTGCCCCCCCGACTGGACCTCCTGCAGCAGAGATCCTCCAGCTCACATCCGGCCCTGGCTCAGGGAGCTACACCCAAGGCAAGTGTACGTGACGTGCACAGGCCACCCCCAAATGAAGGCTTTTTTCTGCCAGTGGGTCTGTCCAGCAGCAGATCTTTTAAAATGAAAGTCATTTAAAACAAAATCCTTCATTCTCAAACTGTGTAAACACGTTCACATAGAGAATGACTCGTGTTTTCTACAGTTGTCTTTGTCTCACCATCTCTCTGCCAGAAAAAAGGAAAAAGCCTGCAGGGCGTTTTTGAACAGGTCCACAAAATTTGACTATGACATGATGTCGCCGAGTCCTGAATGTTCTGGGAACGGAAAACGTTTTTGTCCTGACATTTGTGTACTTTGTCCCCCATTCTTTGTTAATACCTTCAAACTAAATAATTTATAACTACCATTATTTAATTTGGAAAAAAATAAAACTAATGCAGCTTTCATGTAAAAAAAAAAACAAAACAAACCAAAAAAAAGGTTGATTGCTTCTGTTTGACTGACTTCGAAGCTTGGTTTAAATTTTTCATTATACTATATATTTTTTTTCTTTTGAAAGAAGCAAACTAAGCGTCATGGTTTCATATTTACGCCTCAGTGTTTGACAGAATTATGGATGCTACACGTGTAAACAGTCCAACAAAGTCAGTTGCTTTCAGAGCAATATTTCAACATCATATTCCAACTTAAACAACAGTCGGTTTATGTTTATATAAGTAAGGCGTTGGATATCCCATACATGTATACATGTTGCAGAATATATCTAGCTTGTTGGACACATTTCACAGTGTATGTTCGCAAAGATTAAATCTTAAAAACATACTTAAATTGGATAATTGCGCAGGTTTTAAACCACTTTAAGTTTTACTTCCACAATCTGGTTATTTGGAAGGAAAATATAAAGAGAGAGAAGGCAATTTGTTTGTATGTTACTGTGGTCATAGTTTTTTATGGGAACCTCTCAAAACATCAATATGTGCTATAACCCCAGTTCTGAAAAAGTTGGGATGCTGTGTAAATTGTAAACAAAAACAAAATCTGATGATTAGCAAATATCATAAACCCATACTTTATTAATAACCAAACATAGTAAACATATCAAAAGTTTGATTTGAGAAATATAATTTTTTGGGGGGAAAAGTAATTGCACATCTCTGAAAGTTTGGCACAAGAGCAACAAATAGATGAATAAATGGTGAGAAAAAGAACAGATGGAAGTGAATTTCAGCTATTTGGGTTAATTGACGTATCGTTTATGGAATTGTTTTCTTTTGTTTTTTAAAAATGAATAAATTTTATAATTAAAAAAATAAATAAATGAAATTGACGACAGGCCAGTAAGAAGACTGGATATTAAAAGAGCATTTTAAAAAGGTTGAACCTCTTTGATGTAAAGATGGGCAGAAGTTCACCAAACTGTTTTTTTAACTCAGAAATGGGGATTTATATAAATGCTCATTGTTTGCCATGTGTTGCATGTACTGTGTAATCGAATGGCTGCAAGTAGTCCTAACAGAACATTATACTTTTTTTTTTTTGAAATGGGCAACAATTTTCCTTTTATCTGAAGCAGAATGTTCTGCTATCCATCTGTTGTGTGCAGCTGTTCATATTCAATAAATGTCTGTACTTGGGTGACAAAATGGACAAATGTCAATGAAAAACTGGAAATTTGAACGTGGACATGAAAATGAGAAAGATGTAGGGACTCTGCATTAAGCAGCACTTGGTTCAGATGTTGCTCCAGACTAATTTGGGGTAAAGTAAGCAGGAAATGTTGTTTATGTGGCAGCTGGAGTCAAGTCTTCACATCTGTGCTGGTTTACATCCCAGATTGCAGCCACTCACAGAGACAAGCCCCTACCTCCTCCTCCTGGCTTGAGAGAGCTCCCCCCTCCTCCGCCTCCTGAGCGGCCCTCCCTCGCAGGCCAGGACTCCAGATTCCAGAGGAGACCTCTGCCCTCCACCCCCGACCAGCCCGCCTGGGCTGCCAACTACATGGTCCCACGTCCTGCCACAAAGGCTCCGTCGATTCTGTCCTCCGCCCCTCAGAGCGGTGGCACCAACGGAGAGGCGGCCAAACCTCAAGCGGTGACCAACGCCGTCTACTGCCTGGCTGCGAGGTAGGACCGCCGACATGACGTGTCGCGGGCAAGAAGTGACACAAGAAGACAAAAAAAAAACAAAGTTTTGTGGTAACAAAACTTCAGACCAGTGACGTGTTTGGTGGATCATAACCTCTAACGGATAAACAGCAGCTCTCTGACTCAGCTGTGAGTCAGAGAGCTGCTGCCGTATCAACCTTCATCCAAAACCACTGCTCTGAAAGCAGCTCTAGAGTCTTGCACTTTTATTTCTTTTCTCTACAGTCGTAAGATGTAACAGCAGCACACGCAGAGCTTCACATCAGCTTGTACTTTGATGTATTTTTAAGCACATTGGTGTAAATGTCTAAACATTCAAGCATCCTGTGATGTTTTCCTTTGTTCAGGTCTCTGCCGTCCTCGGGGGTGTCGAGTGGAGAAAAGCCATCATCAGATTCTGAGGAGAACGAGTACATGAGTCCCACCTCCCTCCCAGTTTCCAGCACCCCCTGGGTTTTATCGGGCTCCCTGGTGCCCCCACCACCAACCCAGACAACCAATCACAATGGCTTCAGGTAAGTGAAAGAATCGGGGGGTCATGGTGCCAGCCTTTGTACCCAGTTCAAATCAGTGTGAGTAAACAGTAGTTCCTGGTTTATCGCGGGGGATCCGTACCCTGAAGCCCCGCGACCAATGAAAAACCACGAAGTAGGGATACAGTAGTTCAAGAACAGTAAACTTTATATTAAGGCTTTAGAAACCCTTCCCACACTCTTGGAATATTCTAAACTCTTAAACCGATGTCATTTTAACAACATGTGTTATTACATTTTACTCACTAGCTCTGCAGAACAGCGAAAGCTCAGGTTCTGGTCCAACTCTGTTTTATTCCAACTCTGTTTGTTTCTGCAGATGTTTCCTGCAGCAGTGAAGCCCACAAATCAGTCCCTTGAACTTAAACCTACTAATTTTAACAACATACAATATTTATATGTACAGGAGTTGCACAGTTTTACTTACCAGGCTCTGTAGTACAGGAGCGGCTCGGTTCTGGTCCGACCCGATAGATGAAAAAAGTCCTGGTATAGCATGACTGAAGCCCACCGCTCCATCCAGCTTGATGTGCTGCTGCCCAGGATTTAGTCCACCACCTCTGGCCTGGTCCAGACCAGCACCACGTGACCAGAACCTGACTGAACCCTGCAGCCGTCTGTCAGGATCCAGGTCACACTGAGTCCAGATCATCTTCAGCCCAGCTGCTCAGCAGTGAAGATGCAACTTGAAGGACAAGTTCAGCTTCAGAATTATTCAGGACTTTCCTGCCCGTCCTGTGAGCTGGTCCTTACAGAACTTAACAGAACTTCTGACTTCGCTGCAAAACTTTCCCTCCATTTGCAGCAAGCAGTGGTTGAAAGAGCAGTGTTGACTTCTGGGTAATTTAGTTCTTTAGACTGGCAAAACAGTGAAGGTTTAAACTACAAAACGGTGGCGCATTTATTAATTTTTTTTACGTATTATGTACATGTATAGTACTTAAAAAAAATGCGATAGAGCGAGTCAGTGAAAACGAACCGCGAAGTAGCGAGGGACTACTGTATATAGCTAATTTATTAGAAAAGTAATCAGGGCTGTACAGAAGTGTAAGCAAGTCCATTAAATGAAATACTGTATATAGGAAATGTCCTCAAATTTTTGATGCCCATAAAGTTTTTTTTGTTTTTTTTTTCCTCTTTGGACATGAATTCCTAGACCTACATGCAAGTTTAAGTAGGTTATTTCTGATTGGACTGCAGAAATTATTACAGCAAATACACAAACAGGCTACGTTCACACTGCAGGTCTTGATGCTTAATTTAGTTTTTAATTAATTTATTTATTTTTTAAGATTTGAATATTTTTTTTTTTTTTTTTTTGGCGTGGTCGTTTACACTGGAGTCTGATGGAGGTCGCGTTTAAATTCTAAAGTGAACCCTGAAGCATCCGGCATGTGCAGATGGAAGACCTGACATCACAGCACGCTGTGTTTACAGAAGTAAATATTAACGCTACACACGTTAGCATGCGCGTCGATTCTGAAGTGGTTTTCCCATCAGAACCGATGAAATGATCCAACATGATTGTTTGGTCCAGTGTTTACGTTTGATCTTTCTGCTCCCTGCCTACTCTGGCACAGAATTGCACTTCTGAAACAGTGAAAGTGAGATGAACTTACCGATGCGATCCAAAACAAACAGTGGTGTCACGTTGGTTGTCAGTCATACATGCAGGCAGTTAAAAAAAATAAAATAAAAAAAGACAAAGCACCTAGACTTCAGTTCTGCAGCTAAAGACGTGCAGAGCGCTAAACTTTAAATTGTGTGAAGAGCGACATGATGGTTCAGACTGGGAAAAGTCAAGTCTTACCACTATCAGACAATTTTTTTTTTTAAGAGTCAGACAAAGGGAAAAAGTTCAGGTTTGGTCACTTTTATCTGCAGTGTGAACATACGAAACACTGTAATAACATATAAAACACTGCTGCCATATTAATGGTCTGTCAGCACGTTGAGGTTTGTTGAAGCTTGTTTCAACCTGGTGGACCTTTTCATCAACTACGATCATTAGAAACTGTAAATGTGTTGTAAACCTGCAGCACTGAACTCTTCTGTAGCAGCAGGAATAGAAGTAGTGCTTTTTATGAAATGTCTTCACAATATGAACAAATCCAGCAAAGTTCAGTCAGCTCATCTGGATGTTTTTGTTGCCTCTTTTATTCACAATATATTCTTTTTTTTAATAGATCAGACTTTTTTGTTTGTTTGTTGGTGGGGGAGGGTGTAAAAAGGATCATTCCCAGCTATGGAAGCTGTTCCTTCCTGTTACAAGTTAGCAGCTGATGCAAACATGATCTGTAATTATTAACAGAGGAAATGATTGTGAGAAGGAACAGGATGTTGCATAGTCACATTTTAATGTTCCAGATGAGATTATCATTAAAGATGAACACGTGGAAATCTTTTGACTGTAAAACACATTTTGGTCTCTCACTGACACTGAGATACTGTAAATGTACTAATGATCTTTTTAGTGTCCACTAGGGGACTCCACAGCCTCACCTTTCCTTATACAGTACCTTTTTAAAAAAAAAATAAATATAGTGATAGTACAAGTTTTCTTTATATTAAATAATTTAAAATGTGCAAAAATAGACTTTTTATGTTGCACTGCATGTAAAACTGTTTATACAATATGCTTTTTTTTCCAGCTTGGTTAAATTTCTGGAAACACAATATTAAACAAATATGTTTCTATTAGTTTGGAAAGTCAGATTTCAGAAACATCTAGCTCAGCTGAAAGACTTGTTAGAAGGGTCAAACTGTGAATCGCTTCATTTTTAATTATTCTTTTCCTCTGGTAGTGAGGACGACGACTTCGACTCAGAAGACCCTCAAGTGTACGAATCCATGTTTAACATCCAGAGTCAGGCCGGCTCCTGTGAGACGACGCAGACCTGCGACCTCGGTAACTCGCCTCAGTTCACTTCCACATGTTTTATAGAAATGTTTATTCTTCAGTTTCTGCTGAAGTCCTATAACTAACTTTTTCAAGTCAGTAATTTGACATAATTATAGTTAAAATAGAGCCAAGTTTTTATCACTAATTACCTTTTGTGGTTATTTGTTTTCTAATGTAAAATCAAATGTATTTCCTGAAATCATAAAGGAATCAGAGTCGCATGTTTTCTTTGTTTCTTAACACTTCATTCATGTTGTGTTTGTTTTGCAGAGCACCCTCAGCATCCGGCTGTGGGTCCCCAGGAGGAGGAGGACGTGGGTGTGGAGGATATTTATGGGTATGACTGTCCGCGGCCGGTCGTCCCTCCTGCCCCCACCACAAGAAACTTGTCTGAC
>JAVCKU010000030.1:4777903-4790741 GCA_032273985.1 Hypsolebias coamazonicus
TCGGGAAGGCAAACCTGGAAGACGCAGTCTAAATCTATTAATGTATTTTTCTTTTGGCGTTTCGTCTCAGCTCAGCCGTGCATGCTGGGAAAAATCCAGGGAAAGCCACGGCTCCGTCACGGGACGGTTCTGACTTTGAGTGAGCGTGACGCGCTCATCGGCAGCGTTGCCAGATTCCTCCAGCGCTCGGGGCTAAACACTCCAAATCCAGGTCCTCACATCAGGTTATGCCCACGTGCGCTGCAGGTCTCTTTAGGAAAACAAAGATGGAGGATCAGAAACGTCCAGCGGTTTCCATTCACCCCCGCAGTGAGCGTCGTCACTGGCTCCAAGAATTCATTTTTACACTTTTCGCTTTGTTCGGTTGTTTTTTTAGACACTTCCTGTCCCAGATTATCACGAAACTCCTGCCCCGCCCTCTGCCTGATCCAGACTAATCTACCTCACTTTCCCCATAGCACTAGAACCAACAGGAAGCCAATTTTTCCCCCCCCCCCCCCCCCTTCAAACTGCAGCCGCAACAAAACCAACCAAATCTGTCGGATGCACGGCGTGCCGGTCTCGAAAACGAAACCCAGCGTTCCAAAATGGCGTCGCAGCGTCGACACCAATCGGCTCGGCGCATCAGATCAGGGAGGCTGACGAAAGGATTGGAAAGCACAAACAGGGTGAAGCGGTTTGACAGGTGGACTCAGGTACTCAGCAACACCACAGCTTAGGTGGAATTAACAGATTCTGATGATAAAACACTCCCCGTCACGCCTGAAGCTTTTTTTTTATTTTTAAAGTTTGTATTAGACTCTAATAAACTCTAATGATTAGAGTTTATATGAGCACTATTTCTGCTGTCATTCGAGTCCTTTTTGTTTCCTTGAGCTCAGTTCGTTCCTCTGGACTGGCGCTCTGGGTGGTGTTGTGTTGCAGTCCTCCACCCGCCGTGCGGCTGGTGCTCGGCCTTGAAAGTATCTTCAAACATCAGGGCTGCTGCAACTTAATGGATCAAACTGAGCTGCAACACGTCACGGTTTGGTTCAGTTCAGAACGACCAGATCGGACCATTTGGACACATTTGAAGCTGTGAATGTGAAAATATTTGAAATATTGGGTTCACGTAACGAAGCGTTCCAACATGTTGGTGTTTTAAACTTGAAGTCCTTTTTCCAGGTGACACATCAGATTGACAGTTTTCAGTGATGTTTCTAGACAAGCTTTGGCGCTTGTCTACCTAAAGTGTTAGTTTCACTCCCTCGCTTCAGATTTAGCTGCAGCAAGGTCGAAAAAAAAAAGTTACTTTATTGGTTGGCTTGCTTCTAAGAAAATAAGTTGCATTTATCCAAAAAAAAGATCAGATTAATTCCAGTTGTTTTTTGTAGTTAAGTTGCAGAGATGAGCATTAAGTCCAGAAATCTCACAACTTTTTTTTTTAAATCAAAAAACTGATGTGGAGTGTGTAACAGATCAATCTTTGTAGTGACGATAATTGAAGAGGGACGAAATCGTGTTCAAAACCTTTTCCTTCGACACATCTTCATCTCCAGGAAGCATTTTGGTGACTTAACAGTTCATTTTAACATTTTTGGTTTGCAGACTCATTTTATCTCCATCTGGACTTCCTTCTTAAGCTTTGCATTTTGGTTCTTGACCTCTAGAGTGTAATTTCATTAAATGAAATGCCAAATTTCATCAACCATTTTACATCCAACTGGGCATTAATTCACACAACTGGCAACTTTGTTTGATAAAATTTAACAAAACCCCTAAATTTATATGAAGTGCAAAATAAATGTATTTGCAGTGACCGCACCGCCCCCTGCTGGTAAGTTGATAGAATGCAGTAATTTAAAAATAAACTTATTATAATCAGAATTTCAGTCAAAATCGTTCGTTCTTGTGAGGAAGTTTAATAGTTTTAAAAATATATATAATTGATCCATCACACATTTTATGTTGGAAAATAGTTTGTCACGTTTGCAGAAGTATTTCTCAAGCAAAACCAAACTGATTGCAATCTCACCTCCGCCCACAGATGTAAGTAGAGGGTGGTTAAAGTGTCCTTTTATAAATATAACTTTTATTTTTCCCCCTTTCTGAAGTAAAAAAATTATACAAAACTTTCAACATTTCCTCTTCAAGTCCATCCTGCCCTGCAGCAGAATTTAGTTGGACTAGTTGGGAGACTTTTTTTTTATTTTGTCTATGTCTTTATGATTGTGTGGAGAGAGAAAAAACATGCCTTGATTTATTTAAACACTTTAAAACGAACTATTGTAAGTAAAATTTTAAAAAGTGCTTTTCGTCAGACTGAAAAACAGCTCGGAGTTGTTTTAAAATTTGTCCTGCAGCATTTTAATCGCTCCGAACGGAAACCATTTCCGTCTGCTCCTTCTGTCCCGCTTGCTGCGAACGCTTCAGTCCACTCGTGGTCTCCAGTCGTCTGTGATCTCGGCTGTTGTCGGCCGATTCCTCACGTGTGGCGTTAACTGGCCTTCTCTGACAGGACTTGCCTACTAAAACGTCTTTGCTTGTTTTTGACTGTGTAGATATGATTTTATTTATTGTCTTTAATATCCTCTGCATTCATTGTGCTGCCATGTTTTCATGCCCAAGCCATTAAGATTTTTAATTAAACTGTATTTTCTTTAGTGTTTGGTCTGTTTATTTTTTGATTCAGAATGAGTTCTTTTTCAGTAAGCTTTATTAAATATACTAAATGTCTTCCACATCTTGGATGCATTTAATATGGGATATTGTTTGTGGCTATCTGATGAATCAGAATACAATGTCCTCCAGAAAAGCATCTGTTAAAGACGTTGGCCGTCTCCCTGTGATTACAGGCAGGAAGACGAATCGTCCACCTGCTTTTTCAGTCCAGGGCTGATGGTTTAACAAAGCACCTGTTAAGTCTTTTGGCGAAACGCATGAACGAAAAGGTCATGTTGTGCAGCTCCGTCATTAAACGTTTCCTGCATGGCTTAGACATTATGCAAATAAACCAAATTTTGCATCTGTTACTTTTTAAATTTACTTTATTGCATTGAATCATAAATGCAATAAACAGAGCCCCCCAAAAATATCTATACTGTACATGTATATATTTAATAAAATGGTCCGGATTTAAGTCACCTGCAGGCCGGAAACGGCCTTGGGGCCAGCAGTTGAATAACCCTGGTTTATGGGTAAAGTGAGGTTGATCACATCTGAGCTGCTATTTACTGAAAACAAAACCCAAAGAATTTTAGACAAAGATCAGCAAATGTTGAGAAATGATGTTTGGATCAAATCAGTATCTTAAAAGATTCAAATCCATCTTCATGATCTGTTTTGCTAACAGACTAGTTAATAGCATCATTTTAAAGATCTTGTGCACCATGTTAGTGCTCAGAATGTGTGTTGTAGATGAGGCTCAGCTCCTACCATGCCAAACTTTAGGTCAGTATCTGTAAAACAGTTATAGACACATGAGCTGTGGGAGCCATCTTGAATGAGGCGAACTCCAAAGATCTCATTTAAAGATTACTTTTTGAGAGTTTCATTCAAATAAGAAGTTCATCCAGTGCTCTGAAATGTTTTGGTAATGGACGTCACTGCAGGCTATAATAAAAACTACAAAAAGCAGGAGGAAAATTTTCTATTACTGAAATCTGTACGAAATCTGGACTTAGGAAATATAAATTGTCACAAAAAAAGGCAGTTTTTAGTGTTTAAAAAAAAAAAAAAGTTCTATGACGAAACATTTCCTGACTTGACTGTTTATGAGGTTCTGGGCTCAAGCCACTGCACACAGCTGCTAAATGTTGCTCTTCAGAAACAAGCGTCCTGACTCCTACCACCCACCTAAAAAAGGCTCTTAACTTCTGTCAAAGTAAACTTGTTTCTAGAATAAAAAAAAACAGTACCCTGGCTTGTGAGGAAAACTAGATGAAAAGTACTGCGGAGTCACAACGCAACACTTGGAGCAGAAAAAGAAGAGAAACTGCATTTCCTGCAAAAATGCAGTGTGAATGCTTATTGCTGAAAGTAGAAATTAACATGCTAAAAAAATGTAGAACCAGTTTGAATCAGCAGAAAAAAGCAGAAAGAACATGTTCGTCCAATTAGGCTGAAAGAAGCCGAAATGAGCACAAAAATGTAGAAATTACCTGAAAAAAAGCTGAAATGAGCAAAATCAAAATGTAAAGTAGTTAAAAAAAAAGGCAGAAAGAAGAGAGAACACATTTGCTGAATTGCGCTGAAAAAGAAGTTGAAATGAGTGCAAAAAACGTGGAATGAGCTAGAAAAGCTAAAAAAAAAGGCATAAAACAGCTAAATAGTAGCTGAAATAAACTAGCAGAAATAAGCTGAAAGGAGCATAACAAATTGAAATTAGCATAAATAATTTAAGTAGCAGAAATTACCACAAAAAACTTGAATTTATCTGAAAACAGCTGAAAGTAGCTGAAAATGCTCAAAAGGTAGCTAAAAGGGTAGAATAAACTTAAATTTGCAGAACACGTTTGCTCATTTAGGCTGAGAAAATCAGAAACGATCACAAAAAATTTGAAATTATCTTAAAAAAAGCTGAAACTGGTTAAAAAAAAAAAGATGGAAAGAAGCTGAAATTACAAGACTGAAGTGGAGCGAGCATATTTTTTGCTAAAATACGGTGAAAAAAGTTGAAATTTGTGCAAAAAATGTGGAATTAGCTGAAAAAGCTCAATTTAGCTTAAAACAGCTACATAGTTGCTGAAATTGTAGAAAAAGCTAAAATTTGCAGGAATAAGCTGAAACGAGCATAAAAAGCTGAAATTAGCAGAAAGAAGTTAGCACAAAAATGTTGGTTAGCAGTATATATATATATATATACAGTATATATATATATATATATATATACATATATAGAGAGAGTACTGTCACCACCTGGAGTTTTGCAGGATTTGCACCAAGTGACCGGAGGCCAGCTGATTTGTTTTGCAGATATAAATTCTTTGCAGATGTGCGCTGTGTTTTCTGTCCTGCCTCCCTCCGATGTGAGAAACCTGAGCTACTGGAGCGGTGTCCAGATCGTGCTGACAGCCGTTTGGAGGTTTGCTCTCCTTTCTCTGCCTCCTTCAACACCCAACGCTGCTGAGGCCCAGGGGCCACGGACTCCCGTACCTTTAGCCAAAACAGTTTGAGAACAAAACTTGAACAAAAGTTTTATTTGGCATTATTTTTGCAAACCCCCAACAAATAAAATATTTAAAAAAACATCAAATAACCAAATTTACAGTAAATATTTTAAAAACACTTATTAAAAAAAAAAAAAAAAAAAAAGGCGTAATAGTAAAAGTCAGTTTCAAACTTTCTCATCGCTGAAACAAAAAAGTCCATAAAATCAAACGATGACGCCGGACTTCAAGACGAGGTGCAGATTCATGGGTCCAACAGAAATCTTCCCTCTGATCGTGATGTCACTTCCTGTCCGCACACAGTTATCAGCGGGGAAATATATAAAATATATAAACTCAAAAAGGAACAAAAACAAAACGTTTTGCTACTTTTATGTATTTGCAAGTCGTTAGGGCAGTGTAGCACTTTCAGACCAAAAAAAAAACTTCACAATAAAAAAAACAGTGAGAATTACTTACAACTCGGGCCTTTAAAGGAGCCCAGCGGTGTTTTTGCATGTTTTCTTTGCATGTTTTAGATTAAGCCCAGCTTGTGGTTCATCCACCACAACTACATCTGACTCAGAGCTGAACAATCGCTTTATTGAAACACGACTCTCTGACCGTTCCTGGAAAACCCAGAAGGTCACTGAATAAACTTCTTGCCTGTCGGCCCTCAAAAAAAAAAAAAAAAAAAAAAAAAAACCCAGAAGTGTCTCAACTTAATTTCTAAAGACCTGAACCAGCATGTTTTTTTTTTCACGCAGGCATGTGAAATGAGAATAAGCTCAAACTATTGAACCGGTTTACGCTGGATATTGTACATTAATTCTGATCTTTTTAATGAAGACGTCCTTGATTCATTCAACCTTTATTTATTTATACTGGTTAATTAATGTACAATATCCAGCGTAAACCAGTTCAATAGTTTGTTGCTGGTTCTACCAACCCATGTTAGAAAAGTAAATAACTCCAAAGATTGTAAATTTTTTTTAATTCCTGTCCAAAAAACTCAAAGTCAGATCTGTATGACCACTCAGAAGGGGGAAAAAAAAGAATCAAGTGAAAACATTCTTGACAAAAATTTAATTAAATTTTTTATATCATTCTTATTTCCGAGAGTTGTGGGTGCACATTTACTTTTCCAAGTACAAAAAACAAACAAACAAACAAACAAAACACAACGCTATACTTGGGTTGAACAAGTCTGAGGCCTGAACTCGTTTTAGTCCTTCACAATAAGAGTCTCTCACACACATCAAGAGTGTTAACTTCTAAATACGTGTACATTTTTCTGGACTGCAGTATCTGTGTTAATGAGGAACACTAATCTAAGTTGTTAGAAACTAATAGAATAGTATATGTTGTTGTTTGAAGCTCCATACGTTAAGATCTTTGAGGTCATCATTCCGTGTTTATCTTTCAGTCTCTTATTCTGAAGAACTGAAACAAGTTTTTAGTTTTGCTGCAGTGGGAGTAATAAACTGCAACTTGGACTGGTTCAAATTAATACTGTGCATTATTTTGAAGTTAACCTAGTAAAAGTACACTCATAAGCTTCAGATACAATAAGTATATATAACAGAACAAATACAGTCTGGTTCAGTAACACAGTGGGGCTCACTTCCTTCAGTTTAGTCTTAAAATACCACATTTTTCCCAACACTACCTTTTTCTATTAACAATATTCAAACCTTTTCCTGTTAAAAACACTCACTTTGTTCTGTAAATATTTGCACTTTTTACTGTCAGTAATTTTTCAACTCCTGTATTTTTCCTCCTGAATGGATCCGATACAGTGCAAAAACATTTTTTTTTTTTGGACAAACTAAACGTAAGTGCGACGGCGTTAAAGTAATCAGCCAGCACGGTGATCATCGTGTCGATTTTATCCTGATAAATTGTCAAACATGCAAAAACACTGGGACGCCTCTTCAGGCAGGAACCTCTCAGTGGCAACACAAAATAAACAGATTGAAGACAAATTCAGTGTACCATGTCAAAAACCAGGCGCAGCAGATTTCTAATCCTGACCCGTCAGCCTCAGGAACAGACGGAGGTTTCCTCCTGCAGTTCCCTGAACTACATGTATTTACAAAGAGTACGTATTCACTCGACAGCAGTTTGAACAGAAGGCGTCTCTTTTGGAACAACTGATTATCCTGCAGGTTCACCTCAGTGACTCCAAACACTCAAACATGGTATCGACTCTGAGGCAAAACTCCCGCCTGGTTCAATTTAAGACCAGTTTCGACAAATGTTGGCAAAAAAAAAATAAATTAAACGTACACGCTGTCAAATCTCTCAGAACAAAAATTTGGTCTCCGACATCACATCCTGTCTTGGTTCTCACCTGGACGTATGAGCAACAAGCACGAGGCAGACGCTGCCATGAAATGAAAATCCGAGTGCCAAAAATGTCTTAAATAGCAAAATATATATAATATATACACTTCCGTTTAAAAAAAAAAAAAAAAAGGAACGATGATGCAGATGAATCATCATACAAACACTAAACAGCTGAACGCAGCTGGAAGCTAGATGAGAAACTGAACGTTGAAGCAAACATTCAAGAAATAACACATCTGTATGGACGTGTGTGTGTGTGTGTGTGTCCTGTAAAACAACGGATGAATACTGCTGAGATGAAAGCATGATGTGGAGGAATGTCCAGACTGTGAGGAGGTGGTGGTCAGCAGGTCTCAGGTCAGTGCGAGCGTCCTCGGCCTCCTCGGCGCCGACAGACTGACTGCTGCTGCAGGCGACCGGCTGTCTGCTGCACGCCGCTGCTCAACCGTCAGGGTTTTACTGCGAGGACAGAGGAGGACGTCAGCTTCACACGGAAACACTTCCCACGCACTCAAGAGTCCAGTGACGGTCCAGTGTTATGGCAGTTAAAGCTATTTGGTTGTACTTGTACCATTTAATCATCTTTTCGATTTTTTTTAAGTGGAGGATCTATTTGTAACAATCACTTATTTTACATTACAGTGGTCCCTCGCGGTTCGACTTTCGCGGACTCGCTCTTTCAAGGTTTTTCAACGATTGTCAACTTGAATATTACTCACGTGATTGGGACTGTACAGATAAAAAGTTAACAAAAAAAATACAGGTAGTCCTCGGTTTACGACGGTCTCGAGTTATGACGTTTCGTGGTTACGTCACATCTCCCATTAAAAAAAAAAAATATATATATATTTTGAAAATTTATTTTGAAAAGCCGAGTTACGCCGTTTCCGGTTTTATGTTGTAAACATTGCGGCGGAAAAATATTGCACTGTACTCTCTAAAAAAGCTAAGTCTGGTCTTCTGGACATTCAAAAAAACAAAACTAAACTTGTTGGACCAAGCTGGACCAGCAGAAACAGGCAGCAGCTGTGGAAAAGTAGATGTTCTATTTCATATGAGCTACGCCCTTTAGAGCTTCGCTTACTGGATATCCCTCCGCGCGCAGCGCGTCTATTGAAAACCTTTTAGTCCATGCCCACCTACCGTGTGGGCCCCACCCCGCGTCTATAAATATGCTAACGCGGGAAGATCGTCTCCTTCCATCATTCAGCCATCTGAAGACCTGTACATCCGACATTGCAATTCATCATGGCTAAGCTTTGCCCATCGTGCGAGACCACCTACATCCTTGAGCCCGACGAGCATCCGATGTGTGAAGGGTGCCATGGGCCACAGCACGCTGCCCTCGACAACCCGTGCAGCCACCTTTCGCAGGAGGAGCGGAGGCTCGGCATTTTCGCGCCCATCGGACCGGAAGAATGGCGGTTGGGCGAAAAACCGCAGCTAGAGACCATGGTGGAGGTGAAGGAGTCTCAAACTCTGACCGAAGAGGACGATGTCAGCACAGGTAGTCCTCCGGAATCTCTACTCCAGAGCACCAGGTTGGAAGTGGAGCGGCAGAGCGCATGCTCTTCGCCCCTTCCAGCGCTAAGGTCATCCACAAGGGTGCTTCTGGCGCTAGCAGCCCTTCGCCAGGAACTGCCCGCCATTATCCAGCAGGCGTCGGGCACGAAGGGGCTGACTGTGACCGTCCCGGTCCCACCGGAACCCAGCAACCTGACGGGGAGATTCGGAGCGTCGTCGACCCATCTCCCCGAGCCGGTATGGCCTCATTTCCTGGCAGTGGCATCACTCTGGGAAGAGGCAGAGGCCAACCCCGCCAGGATGAAGGCCCCGGCGTCGACCTACGCGCCCCTCACCAAGCTGAGGGGGTTCACTGACAGGGGCTTCCCGTCAGTTCCCCCCCAGAGCTGAGCTTGTCGGAGGTGTTTGGAGTCAAGGTCACCAGGGGGGACCACAAGTCGCTGCCGCCCGGCTGCCACGACCAGACGGCATTCACGCTGACCAATCGGGCGCACCAGTGCATCACGCAGGCCGCGGCTGCGAGCAACAACGTGGCGTTGCTCGCATTCCACCTTTCAAAAAAACTGGGCGAGCCAGACCTGTTGCTACCTGTCGCACGCGGCGAGCTGGCTAACAATGACCCAGTGCACCATCTGGCTGCGTCACGCGCCCTCCCTGCAGGACAGACTCCAAAAGGAACTGCTCGAGGGTCCTATCTCTACAGTAGCGCTGTTTGGGGCCAGCCTCGCCAGAGTGATCGAGCGATCGAAAGTGAGGGACGAGATCGCGGAGTCCATGCGGGGCCTCATGACAACATGTCCTCCCACCCAGCGCGCAGAGGGATGGCGGGACCGCCAGGCTCACTGCCACCAACACCGTCGCTCCACGACATCGGCAACAGGCCCAGCCCCTCCACCCGCCCCACCGGGCAACAACCAGCGCGCCCCGACCCACCAGCCAAGCATGGCCCACAACGCCTCGAGAGGCCGCCCTCAGCAGACCGGGAGGGACCAGCAGCTAGGCCCACCTCGTCGCCGCCAGTCGAGGAAATGACTGGCGGCGGGAGGTGCGTGTGGTAACTGTGAATTGTGTGAAATAAAAGACCTTTATTTCCCAATAAGTGATTCTGTTACTACTTTGGGTTTGTCTGGCGGAACGAATAATCTGTCGGACACTTCGACACCTCCCACCCAGGGTAAGCTAGCTACTGCTAAACATTCGTTTACAAATAGCTCTAGCTTAAAAAGTTTAGTGTTACCCCGGAATGTCACGTACGTAAGTGACCTGGGCTTACCACAAGATAAACAAGCTAACGTTAGCCATGTTCACGGTGTGAAGAGGCACGTGGCGCAGAGCGCTAGCGTACCGCCGCCCAAGCGGTGCGTCCTGACAAGAGAAACAAATGCCACTTCAGAGGGTAAGTTTACCGTGACAGCAGAACCGCGAACAGTAAACAAAGCTGAAACCGCCAATCCCTAACCCTAACCGCCAATCCCTTTCGGGGCGGGCCTGCCGTGGGTTACCCTGGTAATGGAGGTAAGGGCCGCCCAGTGGCTTACGTCAATGACGCACACTCAATGTCAGGAGCATGCACGGCCGCTTGTGGACAGACATGCACAGCGGCAGCAAAAGTGCTCACTGGACCCGTGGATGAATGCGCTGATTCTCAAGGGTTACACGCTTCAGTTTGCACACAAACCACCCCCCTTCAAGGGCATTATAGAGACGATTCTGACAGATGCAGAGCAGAACGGCTCCATGTTGTCAGAAATTCAAGAACTATTGAGAAAAAGAGTGATCTCCAAAGTTCCGGACGAAGTAAAACACACAGGTTTTTACTCCCATTATTTCATCATCCCGAAGAAAACAGGGGGTTTAAGACCGATTTTAGATCTCTCGATTTTTAATGAGTCGATTGTAGAGAGACAGTTTCACATGCTGACAATAAAACAGCTGCTGAGAAACGTTCGACAGGGAGACTGGTTCACATCCCTCGACTTGAAGGATGCGTACTGGCACAGTCAGATTCGACAGAAACACAAAAGTTCCTGCGTTTTTCCTTTCAAAGGACCCAGTACGAGTACAGTACAAGTACAACAGGCTCCCTTTCGGGTACTCTCTGGCACCCAGGACATTCTCAAATGCGTAGAGACAGCTATCCAGCCACTACGCTCAGCAGGGATGAAAATTTTATTTTATTTAGACGACCTGCAGCTGCTGAGCAGCTCCAGAGAAGAAGCATCGATCCAGTCCAGGTGTTTAGCAGAACATCTGGCAGATCTGGGTTTCTCTATGAATTGCCAGAAAAGTTCCCACCCTCCCTTCTCAGAACATTGTCTACCTGGGAGTGGAGATGGACTCGTGCACAATGAGGGCTCGTTTCTCACAACAGAGAACTCACGATCTGACAGCTCAACAGCCTAGTCAGACCTGGAAATGTGGTTACCGCGGCAATCATAATGGAGGGTTTGTGTCTCTCGCGTTCCCCCCAGTCCCTCTCATTCCACCCGTTCTGGAACGAGTACGGGTGGTACAGTTTTCTCTCATCCTTGTAGCCCCAGAGCGCAAGAATGCATCTTGGTTCCCAGAGCTGCAGCTGATGTCACTGGAGCAACCCATGCAGCTTCAGTGGAGGGAAGACGCGCTCCTGCAGGCAGGGCGAGCAATCACGAGCCACTGTGGGTTTCTTCAAGTACAATACTTTGCCTACAAATTAGCTGATCAGGTAGTAATAGTAAGTTACTAAACTACTATTACCAATGCTAACACATAGGAAGAAATGTTGGGCCCGATCAGAGGACTCTGGATTCTTGGGAGCCTAAATGTGAGTAACGAAGAAACTGCACACTGGTTATAGAAAAAAAAAATTACTGAATAGAATAAAATATTCAGTTTGCATATATGGCAACAATAAGCAAAATTGCACGCATGTTGGAAAAATAACAAATTAGAGTAAAGTATTTACAAAATAACAAAAGAAAATGCAGGATAGGATGAAAAATACAAGGTAAAGAAGCCTATCTGTGTAGCAACGTTTGACTCCAAAGGAAGCTCAAATAGATCTTTAGCTTCTCAGGATGTCCGATGCAAGTCAAATTCACATATGCATTATGAGTTCATTCACGTTCTCGTTGGTTGTGACCAGTGATGGTCACTGTCTACCAGTTTCTTGTTTGATCCTTTGGGCTGGGGCTCGCCATCAACTTCCTTCTCAGCAACACGTGGATGGGTGAAATTTGCACCCACTCCAAAAGCCTGACCTGGAATGAGGTCAGAATAACAGTAGCTTAAAACCCAGTCAAATAACATTCATGAGCTTAAGCTACTAAATAACGTGGTTCTACATCATTACAAGCAGTTCCAGGTTGTACACTATAAAATACAGGTTATAATCATACATTAATAAGCTCACAGGGCTCCACTTAGTGTACTGGTGATACTACAGAATATTATTTAAATCCTCTTTCAAAGCATCATTGAGTACACAAAGCAACGTGTGTATATCACACGTTAGCCGTAGCTTATTCATGATAGCAGAATACATGAAAATAATGCATCCTCAAGAATATTTACACACACTCTTGGGGCACCATTTTATCTTCGCTGAGTTTTAGCAGCACTAAATAGTTTAGCCGCTTTTCAGAGCATTCCTGTGCTAAACAGCTAACAAAGCACATGTAGCCCTTACTAACGCTATATGCTAAATTGCTACAAGACCCACGCTCACTCACCAGTGCTATACGAGGTTACAATGGAGATTTCCGGACTTCACTCTGCTCACAACGGCAGCTTTCTAGAGGTTAATAAAACATGAAATTACTATCCTGAACAGTATATTTTGTAGAGCTGGATTAGGGTGT
>JAVCKU010000030.1:4914875-4931470 GCA_032273985.1 Hypsolebias coamazonicus
TTTTTTTGTGATCTAATTGTTTACTTCCTGTTTGAGAGAGTGCCACAGTGTAATTTTGAACATCTACTCCAACAAACTCTGCTTGATTTTCCTGAAGGAGCAAAAAGTTTTTGAACAACTCAACAGATTCTTCATGTTTTCAGCCACCTACAGTCCAGAAATCAAACCCTTTGATTTGTCAGCAGCATACATGTATTATCAGCAAAATGTGGATATGATAATAACAATACAATATGTGGTAACACACAAACTCAATATTTGGGATAAATAAAGTTTATTACTAGTTACTTAATAAAAATGAACTGATTAACCCCTAAAAATGTAAAACGTTTTGACAGTTTTGTTACGGTTGACAAATTTTCACATCCTTTAATGGAAATTCAGGACATTATCACCAACTTTTGACGTTTTAAACCCTTTAATTGTATTTGATTAACTCAGATACATGATTTTGGAATATTTGAAACCATGCATTTTATCTTAAACCTTTGTTCTTTAAATAAATAGCTAAAATACCCGGTTTGAAGACTTAGAAAAGAAAAAATAAAACACAACTCTGAGGTTTTAAGCCTTACTATTCCGGGGGGGAGAAGCCAGTTGTTGCTATAACATCTGCTTTTATGTAACAAATTGAAGAACAGTGTAGTAAAATTAATAGAAACAAAGATAAGACATTTTTAAAATGTCATTATCTGGACCTAATACAAAATCTAACTAGATTTTGTATTAAGTCCAGATGGACATAATGTCTAATTTTTACTGTTTTACTCATTAGATCCACAGTTTTCATTAGGTTTTATTTATTTTATTGTAACAGAAAGGAAGGAGAGTTCCAACATGAAACTTCCAGGTTTTGAAGGAGCATGAAGGTAAATCTGTGACCGGCTGGACCACAGCAGCTGTCGCTCCGTTTATCTGAGGCTCGTGAGCCGCTAGCCAACTGTTGCTATCTGGGTCAACCCAAAACAACTGTTACATTTCATTTGTTAAATATATGGTCAGACTAACAAACTATAAAGGTTAAAGAGAGAGTAAAAGTCTAAATTAACTTACCCGTCTCCCACCACCACACACTTTATAGCCTGCATTGATCGGTTCTAATCTGTGGACAAGCTGCTAGCACAGTCGCTAAAATCAACCAGTCTTCTGCCTGAAAGGTGCAGTGAAACCGAGGGAACAAGTCTGAAAAATAAAGGAAAGTCTCTAAAATATCCGAGCAGAAATTACGAGAGTCTCCTTTTAGCAGCAGCGACACCCGTGTTGAATTACAGAATTGTAAACCACACAGGCAACACCCTGAAAATTAACCTGGGAGTCAATGCAGAGGGAAAAAAACACTGCTTTGAACCCGAGAGTCACTTCCGGTCAGAGCTTCGAGCTTCCGGTCAGAGTCTACTGTTTAGGACGTCCAGTGTCAGTCACGGGGGGAATTTAAATTGAATTTAAAAGGTTTTATACATTATTTTACTAGTTTTAGCTGATCATAATTAACTGTAAACTTTGTTAAATATAATGTAGAGTTATAAACGGAAACAGAACCCTACAATGAAAAAGTGCAAAATGTGAATAAGAACAGAATTCAATGTTTTGCTAATTTCATAAACTCTTTTTTTAAACAATAGAACATTGAACACATGTTCAAAACAAAAAAAAAAACTGCACCTTTTTTTCAGGAAAATATTGTGCAATTTTGATTTTGCTACGCTGGCGAAAATTCTCAGTCATCCAGGACATGGTAAATTCAAACAAGTTCAAGACAAAAACTGGACTTTATCTGTAACAGAATGTGTTTCGTTTCTCATCCAAGAAGCTTTCTCAATTCAAAGAGCAGGGAGTGTGGGGTTCAAGTTATAAAGCTGATGTAAGATGCATACATATACATATGCAGATTGACCTATCACACCTCACATTAGGGGTTTATTAAGGTCTTTGTTAATTTAATTCACAGATGAGTCCCTCTAGTTTGAGTTTGATGACTGCAACACATCTCGAAAACGTGGGAGCAGGGGCATGTTGTGAAACATATCCCGTCTTCTTTAACAACACTGTACATGTCTAGAAACCGAGGAGACCGGTGTCTGGAGTTTTTTGGAGGGGACGGTTGTCCCATTCTTGTCTGATGTAGGACTATCTGTTCAAACAGTCCTGGGTCTTTTTTGTGTTTTTATTTCATGATGCATCAAATGTTTTCTATTAGAGGGAGGTCTGGACTGTGTAGCCATGGCTGCCAGTATATGGGTCCACACGGTTACATTATTTGTTTATGCAGCCTGCAGGTATGATGACATGTTCAGGGTTACTTGAAACACTTCAGGGATCTTTGGTCTGCTCTGAGACTCAGGATCAGGAAATTATTGATTCATAAGTCCAATTGTTAAGAACCACAAGATGAATGGTGTTCACATGGACACCAAGTCATACTAAAATGCCACTGCCAGTATAAACAGAATAGGCCAGATCAGGTATCACTGAGTGAACAGGTGCAGAAGGATGCAGTTCCAATACAATGTGAGGACACATGACCTTGGTTGTAAAGATGGTCGACTTTGGAGCCGCTAGAAAGCAAAATGCTTTTCCCACCATCTCAAGGTCAGATTGTTTCTGTTGTAAAAATCCTGGCTTGTTGCTGATTTATCAGCCCAGAGATCTAGTACATCCTCCAGTGGTGAAACTTGTTTGTATCTTTGGACAGTAACATTCAGCTGGAACTGGAGGACACAGAAAACAAAGAAAAGCGCTACGTTTGCTTAGATGTCGTTCCAACGGTTCTGTCAGCTGGTTGAGCAGTACCACAGTCTCAGAGGGTGTGTGGCTTGGATGGTTTGCACCTGTCTTAGACTCAAGCTGGTTTGAGAGTCCCACAATTTGCTCAAAGCAGCAAGTCCCATCACTGCCTGGACCTCTGTAAAAGCAAAACCTCTTTAATCGCTCCAGAGAATCAAGATAACCAAAATATTCAGCAGTTTCATTCCTCAGGACTGCAAATTCATTCAAAAACACTCATCTATACAAAAAGCCAATGTTGTGCATGGCAACCCCTATAAAACAAGTAAGTACATATACTTAACCAAATAAGAAAATGTAGTAAAATGTTCTCATTTCCAATTAACACTACACCATCTGATGTTAAAATACCATTTTTACCGAAGTTTTATCATTCCAGATTACGCTGACTTATCAGGTTTACTTTTATCAAACTGTAAATGTGTGCTTCATCTGCAGAGGAGAGGAAAGACCAGAGACAAGGCTCTTACTGTTATAAGAAACAAAGGCCAAACCCTGAGGACAGGTGAGTGGAATGACTTTCAGCCTTTTGATTGTTTCCTTGTTGTCTCTCAGGTCCAACTTGGTGCCCACTTGGATTATGGGAGCATTGAGACGGTGTCTCACCTCTTCAGGAAGAGTATGAAGATGGCTTTTGTTGTGCTAACACTGACACCGTCTGTGTAATATTACACTCATTTAATATGTATTTGGCATTTTATGGTCTTAAAATCATTTTTTTCTCTCTCTAAGCAAGAGTTTGAGTCAATTCAAAATACTTGATGTTTCAAAGCAAATCTAGAGCACACCCTGAGAGATACATTTTATAAGAACTTCATTTACAACTTCTTGTAAAAATCAACTATGTTGGCCAGTATCGTCTTGTTGATACAGCCTCACTACAAATACACATTCAGAGAGACTCTTTCTTCCAGCTCTTTGCGAGTCTCTGGACTGAGGACAGATTGTCGTGAAGAAAATAGGGCAAACAAGAACCACATTATAATCTTCCTCCTAACTTCCCTATAAGTACTGTAGCTACAAGGCCCTGCTCTGCTGAAAGCAAGACTGTTCCTTTGTTAGGTCTAATGCTCCTTTTTTTCTGTCAGACAACATTTACTTAAATGTTTTTACTGCAGTTAAAATGACACATTAGTTTTGTTTTGTGTTAAATAAAATTAATGTATTACAGAAAATATACATACAGTAGGCACACTTGATATTGTAGACCATTGTATTAGTTAATACATTCAGCAAGTAATTTTACTTTAATACTTTAAGTATTTTTAAAAGCAAGTACTTATTTACTTTTACTTAAGTAAAAACATTAATATGGTACTTCTACTTTTACTAGAGTACATTTTTGTCTGTTTATTTGTACTTTTACTTAAGTACAATGTTTGAGTACTTTCTCCACCACTGCTGTATCTCCTCTTTGGCCTTTTTCCTGGCAGCTGCATGTCTAACATCTTTCTACCACCGTCCCTCCTCTGGACATGTCTAGACCATCTCAGTCTGGACTCTCTAACTTTAAACCCACTCTGTGTAATTTAGTGGAAAGATTTAGAGGCATTTCTTGGTTTATTTGAAGATTGCAGCCGACTTGATGCCACGTGGACTCGTCCTCTCCTTGTCAAATCAAACACTACTGTCTGCACTGGCATTTAACTTGTTTGCATTGAGGCCGTAAACTGTGTTTGTTGCTTGTGGGTATTTGGTTTCCCACTCTAATAAGAGATACAAAAGTTCAGCAAGCACTGATTTCAAAATGAAGACATCATATCACTACGTCATTTACATGGAAGTCAGTTTGCATGTGTCCGTCGTACAGAGCTGTCTGTTTCTGGGATGGGCCCGCTTGAACCAACAGAAGCGAGCTTTGTTGTTCAGATTTCCCTCTTGGCAGTTCATGAACAGAGCAATCCAGAGATGCAAGCTTTGCAGAAGCACTGTAGCTCAGTGATTTTGCTGCCAAACACAACAACAGCAGGACAATAATGATCAGAAAACATGTGAAAACACTGGTTCTGGAAAGGACAATTATTTTATTATTAGCAAAGAGGGGCCACACAACGGTAAAAACTGATAATCTTATCACCGGTGCTTTTGTGAGGGTTTAAGGTAAAGACATTGGGGCGACTAAAAAAAAGTGAACAAGTATTTAGAACCTTCTAATTGATGATATGACAATGTGTTACTGTGCTAACTTTAAAATTAAACAGTTAACACTTCAAAGCTCTGATGCACGAAGAAACGTGGAAAAAGAAAATCTTCATTTCATACATGAATTTTAACAATTCCTTTTAGATAAAAATGATCCATCAGATGGTGCATCCATCCATTCAAAGGTGGAGCATTGCACGTTCAGTATTACATGTTCATTTCTTAAAAGCGACTTACCTGAACTGTTGAAACCGAAGCATAGCAATAAAATCTGGTAAATCGTTCTGGCTTTTGAAGAAGTGTCCTTCTCTGGCTGCATCTTGGGTAAAAAGCTTTGTTTTCCTCCCAGACAGTCAGCATGATTTCTGGCTCTGGGCTGGACAGAGGACACAAGTCGTTCATTCACTCTGTGCTGAGACTGAGGACGTGTTGTTCTCTGAAGCCTCTGGAGAACAGGACAACAGTGTGCATGTGTCTCCAGATCTTTATGTGGGTTCAGTTGGGTTTGCCCTTTTTGATCTTATTTGATGGTTTTCTTTTACAAAACACATTTTTTAAAATTCATTAGTTTATATTTAAGTTTCTATTTCTTCAAAAACTGACTCATTGTTCTTCATAAAACTGCTCGAGCTTGATCAGACTGGATGGAAAAATGCACAAACTGCAATTTTCAAGTCTTGTCAGAGACAAGTTGAATTTTGTCACTTTTGACAGGCCTGTTTTAACACATGAATGTTTTTTCTTGCAGGATTGGACCATCCATCTTCCCATCAACTTCCATGTCCTGGCTAAAGAAAGTCATTCCCACAGCGTGCTATCACCACCACGCTTCAGTGGGGTTAGTGTGTTCAGGATGGTGTGCAGTTGTTCCACATTTAGGTCTAAAAAAGTTCAATTCTGGACTCATCTAACTACAGCCACGTGTTTCCTTCATGGATTGCAAACGTGATGTCTCAGTAGTTGACTGTGTACACCCGAGCTGTGGATCGCTGCTGCTCTTCAGTCACCAAAGGAGCTTCTTTGCCCCCATAGGCGTTTTTTTTTTGTGCTTAACAGCTTAATGCGGTCATCACCCAGCCAGTTTAGGTGGAAAACCATATTTGGAGCAATGCTATGTGAAATATTCATAGTTAGGGATATTGTTTTATAACCTAACCCCACTTTAAACTTCTCCACATTGTCGTTGACCTGTTTGATGTGTTCTTTGGTCTTCATAATGCTGTTTGATCAATAACGTTATGTAACAAACCTGTGAGGCACTTATAGGACAGCTGTATTTATACAAAGAATAAATTACACACCGATGTACTCCATTCAATAATTACCAGTAGGTGACTTTTGAGAGTATCTTGCACAGGTTTTTAAGTTTAGAGCATCAGAGCAAAAGGTTCATGAAATCCCAGTAAAATACAGACAAAATGTGGGAAAGTTCAGGAGATACGAGTTCTTTCCCAATGCAGTGCACCGGCACAATTAGAACAGAGAAAACGGTGTGGAATAAACAGAAGTCGAGCTTTATTTCAGTTTCAGAGTGGTAGAAGCAACGACACAACACAAACCACAACTGGACCACATGACAATTCTGAGCCTACGGGTGCACGCACACGGTTTATTTATCACACGATTCCATCAACTTGTTAGAATGACACAAGATTATTAAAACATAAACCTGGCATTTGATCTGAGAGAATTCTTGGTCCTGTGAGTTGGGGTTTGGCCGGCTCATAAGTTTACACTGGCATGGATATCACACAAAATAAACATCAATATTCAGAAGGGGAAAGGGTAATAATTGAAGCTACTGAATCAATAAACATGTGGAGGTAGGTACACAATAAATAGGAATGGCAAGGTGTATAAAAATGTGAGGAAGTTGCAGTAAACGGGGCATTTAGACTAAACGAAGTGGCACAGGTGCATTAGCAGCTGCTTGTGTTTTGGCAGTAATTATTAATTCCTAACCTACTAATTCATTAAATGTTTTCTGCCATTCACATGTTGATGCTAAAACTGCATTAATTAATGCACAAATGTCGCAGTTAAAAATTTCAGAATGCAACTTGCTAACTTGGGTTTCTGTATTAATAATGGGGAACATTTTAAAACTGGAAAGAGAAAACGAAACATTTGAAGGCGGGGAGATGGAAAATATGCTATTTTAAACAGCGTGTGCCTCAAACTGATGGATAAAGGCAGGTGGAAAAGTTTTTTGTAGGGCTTCCTGAAAATGCTACCATTTATTTATTTATTTTTTTAATGCGTCTCTTGCTTGGATAAAACGCACAAAAGCAAAGTACACAATTTAGCAATTAAACCAAACCACAGCTTCTACATTTGTTTTCTAACTTTTTGCAAATATTTGCAATAATTTTAGAAAATTTCATACAATTACGAAAACAAAAAATGGCATCTAAATGCTGCACAAAATTTGAAAAAAAAAAAAAAAACTTATTAAATATGCTTTGCGTGTTCAAGTCATGACAGAAAACCTCAGTGGCTTCAGTTTATGTTTCTTCTCATAAATGGCTGACAAATCAATGCTGGCGTCATCCTGAGGGGACAGCCAGAGCCAAGGCAATATCAGAAATAAATCTAAACCAATATACAAAATAAAAAAAAAACTAAAAGCAATGGCCTAGTTGAAACTCAAATGGCGTTTTGTTGTTCTTGCTCAGGACAGTTTCACCATCAGTCACATTAAGACGGTCAGTTACAGACGGAATGATGAGCACGTCTTTTACTGGACAGTAAACTTAAATGGAGTGTAACAAAAGAAATGAAAAAGCACTTTTAAACTGTGGAAAAGCGACTACAACAACAATCCCTAATACAGTTGCACTGACTGATAACAACCTATTGATTTGTTTTAGAGAAAAAAAATAAAATACTCCAAATGTTTCAGAGTAATGATCATTCACTGCTTGGATTCTCTTGTTCTGGCTGAAGATCAGACAAAATAAAGAAACACTCAAGTTTGTTGCCAGGACTGAAGGAGAGGAGCTGCTGTTGGGTCCGGTGGAGCAGATCAGTTCTTCAGTATGGAGTCGTACATCTGGTAGACGTACTGAGACACTTCCGGGGCCCGACACTTGAGCGACAGCTGTACAGAGAAAACAGATGTTTCGTTCAGATATGTGGCAAAGCTATGGTAATCAATTTTCTTACAGAGAAAACTCCATATATTAATGGGTATATGTCTTCTATACATTTTAAATATTAATCAAGGATAAAAACCTAAATTATCAAAATTCAATGCATGTTAACGGCTTCGTGTTGTCTGCACTGTACCGTGTAATTGGGATTTCCAGGCTGAATGCGGAGCTCAGCTAAGATCCAGATGCCATTGGTTAGCTTCAGGGACTGGTACAGCATGTCCTGGCCTTCTACGTTTCTTTTGGCAATGGTGTAGATGTTGTTATTCTGCAGCCTCCCTGATACTGTGTCTGCAAGTCCATAATCAGTATTACATCACCACATGATAATATAATTTCATAAAGAATAAAGATGAAACCAGAAAACTCACACACAAGACGCTGCAAAAGGTACTAACACCAACATGTACAGGGACTAATGCAAGTCTGTTACTAAGAGGGAATTAATCCTATCAGGACTTTAATAAACTATGACCAGAATGTTCAGATTTCTCTAAAAATAGCAACGTATTCTAATACAGGCTCAGGCTGCTTCTACGATCAGCTCAGTGGGAGTTTGGTAGCCATTTCAACTGCCAGGAAAACAATGAAACAATTATCAGCAGCTTCTATATGAAAATAAGCAGCAGTGCTGACTGGTTACAGCCAAAAAAATGAGGAATCCAAAGATCAGCATGTGGGCAAAAAAAACAACACAAAGAAAAATGTAAGCTCTTTTATAGTGTAATGTGAAAGAAAACCTCAATATCAAGGCCACCCAAAAAAAAAAAAAAGGAATAAAACATAAGCAACCAGATGATTTCAGCAAAAAATAACGAGGTTTATTTGTATATCAGAGTTTTCTCCTTCGTTTGTGAAGGAGTTGCCTACCTGCATTTAGATGACAGTCTTTTATCTGATACTGAAGCTCATTCTCATTGGGGATGTCCTTCCAGGTAGCCAAAAACACCTGTCGCTCTACAGAACATAAAACACGCAAATGTTAAATATTTATTGATGAGCTGCCGTACGGAGGGAAGGAAATCACAAGTGTTTAAACATATAAACACGCTGTACATGTTATAATTACAGTAGTCCCTCGTTTATCGTTGGGGTTTATTGGGGTTTAGGGGCCACCCCCTGCATGCGACAAGTGAAAAACCGCGACGTAGGGATAGCAGTACAAGGTACTTACAACAAAATAGTAGTATGTAGTAGTTTATTTTAGTATTTTTATATATATTAAGGCTTTGTAAACCATGCCCTCACTCCTGCAATATTCTAAACAATGTTTCAAAACAAACTAAAACTTTTATCACAATAGATTTCTTAATTTTGATCGAAAACAATATTGATATAAACAATATAAAAGCCTCAGGAAAACTGTACTAATAAAGTAATGTTCACCTTTTATTTTAAATAATGTAATATTTAAAATAAACAATCCATGATTGCAGTATTTAAATTTAAATTGTAGAGAAGCGCAGCAAGACAGCAAAGCAGCACGGAGCAGAAATGTGGGGGTGGAAGAGAACGGGGATCATGACACAGCAGGAGGGAGCTTCTCCCTGAACCAGCAGGCTCCACACAGGTGCTAAATCATTTAAAATAATTTATTTTAAATAAACAATCCATGCCGCTCTTGCAGCTCATCCATCAATCAGCCAATCGTGTGTCATGTCCAATCTTACATGGAAAAACCGCGAAAGAGCGTGTCTGCGAAAGTCGAACCGCGACGTAGCAAGGGACTACTGTACATGTTGAAATTTGGTTTTAGTTTCTTATACAATGAAAATAAATCAAAATATATTTATTAAGCTGAAATTATAAAGCTGCTTTCAGTACAACGTGAGGATTCTTTGAATAAAAAATGCTACCTTATTCATTTTAGAAGATAATTTAGATTGTTATAGGACTGATGCTGTAGTGCAAATCTTACCCATTTTTCCATCTTCAACAAAGAATACGTTCAGAGGGATGAGTACGCTGAAGTAGAACACATCAATGTTGTTCTTTACAGCCACCTGTACGCAAGAAAACAAAGTAAATAAAAATGTAGTATTCTTGTATGTTATAACCATGTGCATTCAATGTATACAGGCAAAAGACAAAAACTAAGATTTGTACATGAACTATTCAGCACACAATGATTCAATCCCAGAAAGAAACCACAGAAAGCAACAACATGCATAAACCAAAAATGTTTGTGGTTAAACTTGTTTTTTTTTTTTTTTTTTTATGTTATTTTTTTTGTGGGGGAGGCAGGACCCAGCAGAAAATGTAAGACGTGGTGAATAAACTGACTTTTTTAAACAAACTTCAACAATTTTCCTTCAGTCTTTTTCAAGGTCTTTCAAGAATCTTCTGCAAATTGTTCACTCATTTTTTTTGTCAAATCCTTTTGCTCGAGGATATTTAGCCTGTCACGATAACAAATTTTGCTGGGCGATTAATTGTCTCAGAAAGTATTGCGATAAACAATAATATTGTTTGAATTTGACAATAATTAGTAATTATTGTCAAATTTAAGAAGAAATGCTGTTTTTTTATTTTATTATTTTATTATCTATTGAATTTTTTGTTGAGTATAGTATCTTTTTTGACCACAGGATGGAAGTGTAAGATTGTTTGAACTGAAAGATGGATAGTGAAGGAGCGAGGAGCGTGTCTCTTTAAGAAAAATGGGAGGGAGGCCCCTTGACGTGACATGGGCTGTCTCTCCTTCCTTTTATTCGGTTCTCAAAATGGCGGACGCTCTGTGTGGTTTGAGCTCTTTAGCATAGCATTTTTCACACAAAGCTTTTAATATAAAATCAGTAAACAAGTTCTCAGCTTCTTTTTGCAGAGAAACACAACTTTACACAAAGGCACGGGTTTCAATCGTGAATTTTGGAGCTTTGGCAAGACGGAGGTTTTTTTCTTGAGGTCGGCATGTTAGCTTAGCTTCCCAGCTTAGCTGCTTTTAAAGATCCAAAAACGTGATTTTGGATGGTTAAAATAGATTTTAAAGAGAAAGTGAAGAGCACTGGAGTTGAGCCTTTTGTCATCCAGTGTCCAGTAGAATAAATGAAAATGAGGTTGATAATTTTTATCATGCGATTTATTGATTTATTGTTTATCGCGACAGGCCTAATTTAGCTAAATCATAAATCAAGCTCACTGTAAGCAAATTATACTTAACAATTTGAGACTTTTGTTCAGTTCTGTGTATATGACTCAGTCAGTTTGACAGTTGACTCTCACTAACTGCCTCCAACTAAGATTCATCAAGTGGTTAAACAGCTCCTGCTGAAAGCTGCGTTGTTCAGGTGATGGTCGCTGTTCAGCTACACAAACTTTGTGACACCTGCTTCTCTACCTGTAGATTATTGAGAGGATCCATCTTCATAACTGGCCCGATGGTGTTCAGAGGCAGAGAGGCCTCGATACTTTGATTGGGCATCAGCGGAGTGTGAATAGGCAGAGGACTGGTGGGGATCACCCCAAAACTACAAAAAATAAATAAAGAATACACTGTTTTGAAAGCCAGTGTCATTCTCTAACATTTTCTAACAAACGTTTGTCTAAAGCTAGAAAGCCAGTGTAAAGTAATTCCTTTGATTCGACTGAATCACCTGTTCTTGTTGAACTGGATGGCGAAATCGTTCATGTGTTGCAGGGCCTTGTTGGTGAAGTTCATGTCCATGTACATGTGGCCTTGACGCCGGGAGAAGGTTCCAGAGATCTCCAGTCCTTTAGCTTTCACAGCAGGAAGCCACACCTGATACAAAAAGCACCATTTAACCACTGTTCAAGTATTTAATCACACTCTCTAACGCCACCTGCTTTTCAAAGCTAGAAACTTTACCTTTTAATTATTAAATATAAAATAACCCCTTGAGTTCTAAACTGGAAATCCATACCTCTGTTACTGACTGGCCTTCTTGTTGCTGGGATAAAGTTGTGTGTACTCACTGCTTTCGGGGCTGCGTAGCCTCCGGTGGTGACGGCCATGCCTGTAGAAAGTTCAAACAGGTCGCTGAGGCCGCTGCTGGAAGGCGGAGGTGCAGGAGTGGGTGATGGAGCAAAAGTACTGGGGACAGAGGATGGGATGAAGTTTTGTCCCACCTAAATCAATCACAAAAAAAATAAATAAATAAATAAGAAAAAATGTTACTAATCTTTTGGGGACCTTCATGGGCGGGTGGACAAAAATGTGCAAGAATCCCTTAAAACAGTAACAACTTAGGTCAAGCAGAGAGAAATGTTTCTAGATCAAGAAAGCTAAAACAGCACAAGAAAAAAAAAAGTCTAAATTTTGTGTGTGTGTGTGTGTGTGTGTGTGTGTGTGTGTGTTACTTCATTTATTTAAATGTTATTTTGAAAAATGCAAAACTTGTGACCTAAAAGGTCCAACTTATTTTTTTTTAATTTAAGCTAAAAGGCTAATTAATAGTATGTACAATCTTTTATCAGGACATCATAATTCATTCAACCTTTAATCCCATTGTGCCTCGGGGACTCATTTACAAGAGAGTAATAAATAAAGTAATAAATAATAAAGCAATAATGTCCGATGGAAACCTTGTCTCTCCAAAAATGCATTTTTTTTTTTAGGAAACATAAAAAAATGAGTATTTTTGATTCAGTAGACAGTGTGGTCACAAGTTCATCTGCTGTTTGACACTTTCCATTGATTAGCCATTCATAAAACCACCAACAGATGTGAAGGGTGACCAATGGAGTTAATTAATGCAAAAATATGAAAATGATGTAAAAAAAGATTTTTGCCAGACAATTACAATATTATTATTATTATTATTATATAGTTTTAAGCATTACGGTATGTTTTTTTTTTTAATCAGTCAATAAAGCAACAATAACAGAATAAATACCTTGGAGGGTTTTAGACAATCCATTGATTTGTAATTACTGTATAGAGTTTATTGAGGCTTAAACTGTACAAAATCTGATATTTCCCCAAAATGCAGCTGATTATTAGAGCAAAACCAAAACTACGCTCTAAAAATATCAAATCGAGCAGAAATGTGTCTATCAGTTTAGTTTCATTATATAATATAGGTAGCTATCAGCAAACCTGCAAACCTTTCCTAAGAGAGAAATTCACTCGCAGACTGCAGGTTTACTTGTGGTTTCTAGTTTCCAAAAGCAGAATGGGAGACATAGCTTTAAATTATCAGGCTCCTCTCTTGTGGAAACAACGTCCAGTTTATGTCTGTGAGGCTGACACATTGTCCAGTTTTAAGATTAAGCTTAAGACTTTCCTTTTGGATAAATCCTATAGTTAGGGTCGGCTTGGGTTTCCTGAGCTATCCCTTAGTTATGCTGCTATAGGCTTAGACTGATGGAAGACACATTGACCACATTTCCTCACTCTGCTGCTGTCTTTACTTGCTCTACTCTACCTGTTTGTATTTGTAATTATTTCAATCTTAAAATGTTTTTTGTCTTTCCTCCTATAGAATGTCCACCTGGACCCGCCATTCTGTGTTTGTTTCTCCTTCTTGTCCTCTCAAACCCCAACCGAAGCAGATGGCTGCTCGTCCTGAGCCTGGTTCTGCTGGAGGTTTCTTCCTGTTAAAGGGAGTTTTTCCTTTCCACTGTTACCATTGTGCTTGCTCAGGATGGGAGACTGCGACGAAGTGAAGATGCAACGCAATCTGATGTCTTCCTTAGATAGAGAACTTTTCATAATTGGCTTTTTATTTAATGTGTGAATGTTTCTATTCAGTGCCCTGAGACGACTTCTGCTGTGACTTGGCGCTATAGGAATAACATGAATTGAACTGTTAATTATCTTATGTTTATAAACAAAACCATAAAACTTGGAAGAAATAATAAAAAGACTGACAAAGTTTAAAAGACTAAAAGCCCAAGAACAATATTTAGAGTCTGGAAGCAAGAAGTCAAGTCAAGCTGGAAATAATTAGTTATAAGTAACATCTGAAATTAAGGTAAGAAACTAGAGACTAATCAATGAAGAACTTTTCAGTTGGTGATGAAATGATTTGCATTGACGTGTGAAGGAGAGAATTTACAGCCTTTGGGAAAATATCTTTGTCAGAGCAACTAGTCTTATTGTTTGTCAGAAACCATGCACAAGACCAAACATGAGATTAAATGAACTGTGCCAGATTCTGTTGTCTTATAGCAGGGTTTAAAAAAACAGTCATAAACTAAATAATTAAATAATCCTGCAGAGAGCGCTTAAAAATGACTTCTAAACATGTATGGAGAAGAAATAAACATGAAGAGTGTGGAGACAAAGTCTTGACTTACTGCTGGACTTCCTCCAACACCTCCACCCAGGTCTCCTCCCAGCTATAGGAAAGAGGAGAGGCCCCCGCAACCATCATAGACAGAGAAAACACAGACAGGAACTTTCTTAGCAAATGTGATCAATATAAAATCCTCTTACTTCCTGGAAAAATAAAACATCTGCATTGTATTTTGTATATAAAAAGAAGACATTGTTCAAGCTTGCATACTTATAAATATTGAACAGAAAAAAAATGTACTTACTATTAGAGCCAACATCAGTTACAATAGCTATAAACCCAGATATAAAAGTTTTTATTTTATTTTATTTGTCCATTACATTGGCCTCCAGTTCAGCCTTTCCTTGCACTCTTAATTAAAAATTAACATATTTGTACAACTGAGCTCACCAAACTGTCCAGGCCTCCACCCAGAAGGTCCACCGCACCCATCTGCATGGAGGAGACTTGAGGTACGTTAACCGGAGGGCCCAGGTCCAGGTTCAACAGGTCGCCCAGCAGGTCACCCTGGCTGGGGATCACATGTGGCTGATCCATGGCAGCGACTGGCCCGCCACTCACAGGGCTCTCACCTGTGTCAGTGCTGTTACAGGAGAGAGGCGGGAACAGGTAACACACTTAAAAAGAGTTCATTACTGAGAGAGATGTGAAACATCAAAACTCCCAACAGTCTGAATTCCTTTGAATTTGCTGACCACAAAATATGAAAAGTTGGAGAATGTACTTCTGTAAAAGTATTGCTCTTAAAAAAGCCAAACTTCAAATTACGATATAAAATGTTTGTTTTATGGTTTTAAACTGTTCTATTTCAAGTCAAATTCATGCATTTAGTCACTGTCAGAACTAAATTAATTGCATTTTTTTCACTTAATGAAAAAAATCATACAAAAATATGGACAATGTGCTAATGTTAGGTTAATACAGCTCTCAAACTCTGTGATGGAAATAAACTATTTATTGATCAGTTTCCTGATTTATTCAATATAATCTTACCATATTAAAATAACCTTTATAATCCTTTTATTACTTTAAGGTAATTTAAGGTGATACTAAGACACAGCGAAGGGGAGGGGCAGGCCTTGTAGTGGCCCCTGATGAGTTTCTACAAAAAACAAAACCTTCTCAGTCCAGGACGCCAGAACGGGTCAAGAACTCAGACAGGAAAAGGTGTTAATAAGTTCTGTACTTGTGATGAATGAACTCTCTGTGGGTCTCACTGTTCTCCAAAGCTTTGTAATAAATTCAATGAACTCTACACCTGTTTTGTTTATGATTCAGTTTTTGTTCTACAACGCTCTTTCTCGTGTCTTTGAGTGCCACCAGTGCGGATGAAGAACTGTAACTGTATGAAACCTAAACTCATAATCTCAACAGCAGAGGCTTTCTGCTGTCAGATAAAGACAATAGGAAATGTCTCAATTCACAAATCTTACCTTGATATTAAAGTCATAAATATCACCAATTTGTTCATTCCCTGTATGAATTACTGTTTTTGCCACAATAGTTAATTTGGGCTTCATCTATGTGCTGGAACAACTCATATTTTGAGTTTAAATGATATACCATCTTTCTTTGTGCTCAAATTCTCCCCATTACCAAGATTAGATCAGTCTATCACATTAAAAATAACCTAAATTTATTTTTATCAGTCTATGGAGAGTGCTGAACTTTTGGTCTACACAAGATATTTCTCGCGTATCAAATTTTAAAGGGAATAATTAAGCAATTTTTTAGAAATGAGGCAATTTCCTCTTCTGCTTTTCAGCATAAGTGAAACACGAGTTGCGCTAATAACCAAAGAGAATGTGGTTTTACTTTTACTTGCTCACTGAAGTAAAAAGCAAGTATTAAGAGATCTACTGGACATTCAAGTGTTTACAAAAATATAATACTTTTGAATTCTACATATAAAATACTCACCCACTAAGGTGTAATTTATATAAACCATGTTACAGCAAAAATAAATTAATAAATGAAACACATAAATGACTCATTCAGACTACGGTACACTCAGAGGTAATGTTTCATTCTTGGGCCATCAAGACAGTCTTTGAATTCGAGGTAACACATCAAGTTGTCAGTTTCAGAGATGTGCACTTTACAACAGGTGTTCCTTTAAAAAAAGTGCCACATTGTCAAGAAAGAAGAATGTCCTTAATGCTTGTGGTTTCTGCTTGTGTGTACAGGTAGTCCTCGGTTTACGGCATACCCGGTTTACGAAAATCCGGACTTACATTCGCATCATAATTAATAATTATAA
>JAVCKU010000030.1:4941245-4962724 GCA_032273985.1 Hypsolebias coamazonicus
TCTAGATATCCACTATCCATATATCCATCCACCATCCATCAATCCATCTATTGTCCATCTATCCATCCATCAATCCATCCACCATCCATCCACCATCCATCCATCAATCCATCCATTGTCCATCTATCCATCCATCAATCCATCCACCATCCATCCACCATCCATCCATCAATCCATCCATTATCCATCTATCCATCTATACACCATTCATCCATCCATCCATAATCCATTCATCATCATCCACCCATCCACCATCCATCCACCATCCATCCACCAATCCATCCATCCATCCATCCATCCATCCATCCATCCATCCATCCATGTGTATTGATCAATGATCAAATGAATGAGTGAATCTGGAGCTTCAAAGTCTCAACAGTCACATTCACAGGCAGCTGATCTGTGCACTTGTGTTGACTGATTCATCCACAGCAGGTTATTTGTGCACGTGTATTTGACTATTTGTATGTGCAGAATATTCCTACTTGTACTTGTTCAAATGCGTATATGGTATTTGAAAAATGTTTATGGGTTTGTGGATCTTGCAGTACGTATCTGTATAACCTGTGGTACTTTGTACGTTTGTGGATCTTATCGTTTGCAAACAAATCTTTTTGTACACTTGTATGATTTATCTGATTTATCTTCATACTTCAACTCCTCCACTTGGAAAAAGGGTTTAGTTATAGTTTACAACCATTTCTTATTTTATATTCTCAGGTTTGTTTTTATAATTTTGAAAAAATATATTTATTTTCCTTTTTTTCTGTTTGCAGTGCTTTTGAAGCTACAGAAAAGTTATTGATTTCATTCAAGTTACATGACATTAAAGTTTAGTCCAAGCTGGAAACTAACCATAAACAACACAAGTTTTCAGATGAAACCATAACAACCAATACATTACACTCAGGAGCAAACTGGGGAGTGTGAAGAAAACAATGGAGGTCATGGAGGAAAACAATACTAAAACTGCCAGGCTGACCAGGCACCAGCAAAACAGATGACTACGAATATTTAATAAACTAAAAAGACAGAAAAATGTAAATCAGACCGACTGATAAACAAGATAAATGTAAAACTAAGAGAATACAAATCAGAATGCAAAATTCAGAACCCTCTAGCATTATTTCACATCATGCTCAATATGATCACAATTATTTTGATTGTATCACACAAACACGCACACACACAAATTTTTCATTCTTGTGTTCAGTTTTATATTAACAATCTGTCATTTTGAAGATATACAAAGTTTAGATTAGATTTGTTTGTCATGCACAAAATCAACTCAAGGTCAACAATGAAATGAAATACTTAAGACGAGAAGAACTGTCTCGACTCGCTCCCCCACCCCGCAAAAAAGAGAGAAAACAAGAAAGAAATATCAAATCATGCAGCAAAAATACTAAAAACATACTAAAAAAATACTACTTACATACTAAGAAAAATATTAAAAAAAACTACTAACATACTAAGAAAAATACAAAATATACTACTAAGATACTAAGAAAAATATAAAAAATACTACTAACATACTAAGAAAAAAAAACTACTAACATACTAAGAAAAACATATTAAAATATACTACTAACATACTAACAAAAATATAAACAATACTCCCAACATACTAAAAACATAAAAAATCACTGCTAACATACTAAGAAAAACATATTAAAAATACTACTAACATACTAAAAACATTAAAATAAACTATTAACATACAAAAAACATTAAAATAAACTATTAACATACTAAAAACATTAAAATATACTACTAACATACTCAAAACATGTAAAAAATACTGCTAACATACAAAAAACATTGAAAATACTACTAACATAGTAAAACATAAAAAACTACTAACACACTAAGAAAAACATTAAACTATACTACTAAAATACTAAGAAAAACATATTAAAATACTACTAGCATATGCAAAACATTAAAAATACTGCTAACATACTAAGAAAAACATATTAAAAATACTACTAACATACTAAAAACATTAAAATATACTACTAACATACTCAAAATATGTAAAAATACTGCTAACATACAAAAAACATTAAAAATACTACTAACATAGTAAAACATATAAAAAATTACTAGCACACTAAGAAAAACATTAAACTATACTACTAAAATACTTAGAAAAACATTACAAATACTACTAACATACGCAAAACATAAAAATACTGCTAACATACTAAACACATTAAAAATACTACTAACACAGTAAAAACATATAAAAATACTACTAACATACTAAAAACATTAAAAATACTCTAACAAAGTAAAAACATGTAAAAATACTGCTAACATACTAAAAACATTAAAAATATAGTAAAAACATATATAGTAAAAACATTTAAAAATACTACTAACATAATAAAACATATAAAAAAAACTACTAACACACTAAGAAAAACATTAAAATATACTACTAAAATACTAAGAGAAACATATTAAAAATACTACTAACATACTAAAAAAACAAGGTGCCAAAGGTGACAAATAAAAACATGTACAGTGTGATTCGGTTAGCAGTGCGGTTCTTTCAACATTCTGTTGTGTTAGCTGCGTGGTCTTGTGGGCCATAGGATCCTGATTGTCAGGATATTTGTGAAAAAAAAAAAAAGTCACACGTTATAACCACCAAACTGTTTCTTTAATGAATCAGAACACCGCTCCAACACGTCACCCCTGCCCTGCCGTCCAAAAGAAGCCGACCACCAGTTGACAATCACTGCAATATGCTATAAGAATGAAAATTATTGTCTCTAACAATAATTAAAATTAATATTTTTCAATAATTATTGTTACTTTTATCCATGTGTTTAGATGTACTTTTTTTTTTTTTTTTGCATAAACGTTTGACCAACCCTCACCACATGCATTTCCAGAATGAGCCACACGAGGGCGGTGTTTTCCCAAATCCTCTCCCGGCAGCAGCTCCCTCCTCCCTCCTTCTTCCCTCCTCTCCCTCAGCAGTGCGTACCTCGCCGCGCCTCAGATGCCGAGCGACCAGCACAGCGAGCAGAATAATAATAATAATAATAATAATACAGTAATAATAATAATAATAATAATAGAAAACTAAACAAAATAAATAAAAAAAACGATGACATTCTTACACGAACGAGAGGGGCCAACATTTATGTGACAACTTCTTGCCTCGGCTGCTTCTTGCTGTTCTGTGGTGAGTATTGCTCCTGATTTCATGCAGCTGCTCCTGCAATGGTCTCATGCTCAGCGTGTTGTACATTCATCCTCATAATCTGTTTAAAGAGTCTGATCAGAGACGTGATGGGATTATTCACAACGAAGCTGCAGCAAAGTGCAGCGAGGAACATGTGCTTTTTTTTTTCAACGTGCACAGTTTAATTGCCAGAAGGAGGTCAGGGGGTGTGTTGCATTCATCTGCCTCAGAAAAAGAAGACATCTGAGCGTCAGCACCCTCTCTGTGAGTTTGAGCACACGAGAGGAAGGATGCAACATGCAGAGTTTAACATGTCCGTCCTCTGTGAGATGTGTCTGATCAAACAGCATCCTGACCTGTGCATGGAGACAGCAGCACGTGATGGGCTTCTGTGGACACCTTTGACAATCTTGAGTGTTAAAGCTAAAGTTGTCTGGCACTGAGGGATTATTATCATGGCGAATGGTGCAGGGCGATAATGCTTCTCCTGTGTCCATGTGTCTGTTAGCAGAATATCTCATGAACCACTGGATGCATGTTAATAAAACTCCCATAAAGTAATCATCATGGCTGCCTCTGCATCTCTTTAACTGCTAAAGTAAAATCAAATCAGTTTGACTGCCACCGCCTACCGACTTTAAGAAACACAAAAACGACTGTAACTCAGTCAGTTTCACAGGTATTCAACTAAAAATAGACATGGCAGTAGCTGAGAGTAATTCTCCTCCACCCACTCAGAGCACTGCACAATGGGTGCAAGATTTTTGCCTAAAAGTTTGGTATTAAATGCGTACGTCAACCCTGTCTGTCTGTTAGCAAAGTATCTCACAAACCTGTGGATGCATTTTAACGAAACTCTCAGAACGCTTTCCCGAGATGTTCGACTACAACTGATTCCCTTTTGAAACCAGCTTGGTTCAAGACGCCTGCCGGAGCTTATCAATGTTTGCCAACACATAAATGGTTGCGACTTATTCGGTTTTCCAGCTATTGGGTTCAAACTTGGTGTGGTAGTAGCTGAGCGTGATTCCTAACACACACTCAGAACAAAGATTCTGTGAGAGTTAGCAATATCGCATGAGATTAACCGCACGTACTCTGGAGTCCTAAAATCTCGGCCTGGTCCTGCATGATTATTTTGAATGAGCCACCGAGGCGTAGGTAAGAAAAAGAAGAGCGTCAGTCTTGGGCTGTGGAAAAAGCTCTGTGTTAATATCACAATACTGTATATATATAAAAAAATTGAAGCAATAAAAATGCAAGACCCAAATGTTCACACATTAATTAAAACGAAAGGCAAAGGACACTGTTTATTAAGAACTCATGGACTTGTGTTGCAATTTGGTTGGAGATGGCAATCTATGTGTGTGTGTGTGTGTGTGTGTGTGTGTGTGTGTGTGTGTGTGTGTGTGTGTGTGTGTGTGTGTGTGTGTGTGTGTACTAGGGGTGGGCCAAACCAAGCTTTTGTGAGATATTGACTCTAAGAAAAATGTGTTTGAGTCAGTGTTCTTGAGGTGTGTGTGTGTGTGTGTGTGTGTCACATGATATCAAATAATCTGGCTGTTCAAAAGGCCAGCCTGACTTTTGTGCACCGTATCATCCTCCATCAAAGCACTTTTCTCACACACACATGAACACACACATGCAGGGGGGTACGCTTTAAAAATGTTGGCTAGAAAGGGCAAAGTTCAGTGTAGCACACACACACACACACACACACACTTCCACACACTCATAAACGCCCGTGCACATCTGGGCCCACTTCAGCTCCGGGCTGCCCCCTCGCTGCTCTTTGAAATGAAAAATCAAATGAAAACAAGTAAAAGGGCGAAGCACACACTTATAGTAATGAGAAGGGCTTCAGCTTGCACGCCTGGCTGCATCCATATGTGTGTGTGTGTGTGTGTGTGTGTGTGTGTTCTCAGTGTGCACCAGTGGACTGCCATCTGTAGGGCACAGTTGGGCCCACTGGTCTGTGTGGTTGAAGAGAGAGAGGCTGTGACTGGTTGATGGTGAATGGCTGGTGTCGCTCCTCTCCGTCCTCTTCAACTGGACTTGTTAACGACACGTTCTGGTCTTTTCAACACTTTTACTTTTTGAAAAACCCATTATAGCCCACTCTGAATGTGTGTGCCAGACACACACACACACACACACAAATCAGCAAATGGGATCTCCACTGAGCACACTTGGCTTTGTCTTAAAAAATAAAATAAACTATTGAGGTACAAAAAAAACATTTTTAGTTTTTTTAAAAATACATTTGCAGAAAGTTATTTCTTGATGTCACATAACGCATGAACAATATAGATTTATAGAGGATAAAAATAGAAAAAATTCTCACACCATTAATGTACAAATATACCATGAGTGTGTCTCGCCCTGATGAGTCTGTGCCAGTTTTTTCAAGACCACCCATAAAAACTCCACAAAGGGAGGCCATTGTCTGTTTCCAGTGAAAATAAAAGTGAAATGGTAATATTCAAGGTCAAGGTCAAGGTTTCTTTATTGTAGCTCGCATCATATGTGGTGGAACAAAACTGTGCACACAGGGTCCCTGTTGTATCCAACAAAAGTATAAATTGTAAAGAAAAACAATAATATGAACTAAGAAATACGCTAAACTAGAATATAATGTTAAAATATTGTCCAAAATTAAAATTTGTTACTACTAACCAAATAGCTTTAGTGTCAATAGTTGGCCAAAGTTATTGCAATAACCTAAACAGAAGTAAAACAAAACAACAAAATAAAATACAAGTAAACAATAAACATAAATGTTATAAACATTAAGTAGGTCATCCACGTTTTACTGAAGTAACTATGAACACACTCCTGACTTGTTGTAAGTGGTTGCAGTTAAAGTTTTGTGAATTTTGTACATTTTTATTTATTTATTTAAAAGAGGCCAGGAGATATTATTATTAGGTAAATGTTAAACTCCAGATGTAGTGATGTTATTTTAGGATTTAAATATTGGCTTTTATTTTGCACAAAGGACGATGAGTTGCCGAACTTCACAAAGTATGCTGCTGAGGTGCAGATGGTTTAGAACAAATTCCAACTCATTCTCAGATCTTTGAATGAACTGTTTAGTTTCTAAATGTAGGTCATTGGCTTGGACCAGTGGGACCAGTGGCAATTTTAGCCTCTTTTTGGGGGTGCTCAAGTACACTTAAATTGTAACTCAGCACCCCTGTAAAAAAACAAACAAACAAAAAAAAAAAATCAATACAATTAGAGATGCACAATATTGGATTTTTGGCCGATATCTGATATGCCGATATATTAAAACTTATTTGGCCATTAACCGATACCAATACCGATACTTTTTATACGTTCCTTTGTCAGAACATAGCCTCTTATTTAGGTTTATTTGTTACAAAATTGTGCAACAGCTGTAAGAGCTGTTGACATATATTCAGTAACAGTCATATGATATGCATACCTCTTTAACTTATATTAAATGAAAAGTATTAAATGTTATTTATTAGCATTAGTCACCTGCGATGCTGTCTCACTTGTGGAGGCTTGTTCCAGGTTCTAAGCTGCAGTGTGGGATCCTCTGCACTCCTGTGCATGAAGGACAGACTTTTTAACTTCAAAGTCTAAATGTCTGTGGAAAAACTCACCAAAGTGCTATTGGCTATTGCAACTACTACATCGGAAATGACAGCGTGTAACTCGGGTAAGGCTATGTCGGAAAAATATCTCTGACTGGGGATGATGTAGCGAGGCTCAACGTAGTCCAAAAATCTTCAGAATCTGACACCCTCGACAAAAAAAACCGTTCACACCGCCAACATTTTGACTTCTTCCTCTCCGCCATGATCAGATCAGGTAGGAGTGCGTGATGTCATCACATTGTGCTGGCACTGCAGGCATCCTTATTACTGGGTTGTCATACAAAAACAGCTTTTTTTTAATTGATGAATTATTTTGATGGAATGGCCGATGTCTGATATTGAACTTTAACACTAATATCAGCTGATACCAATACCATGCCAATAATATCGTGCATCCCTAAAATTAACACATTTAGATCTTTTTTTTTATGGTTTCTGATGCCGATGCAGCTATCAAACCTGCAGCTCAAACTTTGTTGGAAATCATTTGGTTTAGGCGTCTTAATTATTTTTGTTATGTTCTCACTGCATAATTATTATAAACACATTAGACCTTTGGTTGAACGTGATTTACTTTATTTATATTTGCCGAAGAACACAAGCAAATCAATCCGCACATAAACCACACTTCTTGCATCTAACACAAAATAGTACCACTAACAACTTACTGGTACTGTATTGCTATTTCTAAATACACAACAGTTCCTCCCATCCAGCTTTGATGAACCACAATTGACATCAAACAACTAAAATATATTCAGCTAAATGCTGTAACCCAGTAAATTTACTCGAACAGAAATATGACAATAACTCAGTGATTTTAAACATACCCGAGTCAAGTGTTTAACTCTTACGTACGTATTTGAATTGTTCCCTTACAGAATGAACTGGGAATCTATAAGTTCAGTCTCTAAGGTGCCCTGCGATTTCTGTCAGGGTAACATCTGCCTGTTTGACCAGAGTCCATAGTGCTCTGTGTGGAAGATTCAGCTGTTTGAACCATGGTGTTTTCGCATAAACCCTGAACTGCAGGTGGTGTAGCAGAGGTAAACTCCTCTGTATCTTGAGATGTAGATGTGCTCTCAGGTTGCTCTGGGACCATGTGTGTTTCTGCATTTAGAATCTGATCAACATGTCTACACCAGACTATTGGGCTCCAACGTCTGTGATGTATGTCAGTGGTCCAATCCGTGACAGAATCGTGCCAGACTGCCATTTCTGAGTTGGTCCTCTGTAGTCGCTGGCAAGAACGTTTTGTCCAATGTTAAAATATCTGATTTTGTTTCTTGCCGTTTGTCTTGGATAACTTTGTGAATGTCTGGTTCCAGCAGATCCAAACGTGATGTCAGACGTCGTCCCAGGAAGAGCCTTGCGGGTGTATGTTCAGTCGATGCATGAGCGGTGTTCCTGTAAGCCAAAAAGAAGTTGTCGATTTTCTGTTGCAGTGGTTTTCCCTTTGTCCGACTGGCCTTCACTGATCGCTTGAAGGACTGGATGAACCGTTCAGCTTGTCCATTTGTTGCAGGATGATGAGTTGAAGTGTCGTATGCCATTACCCTTAAGAAAACACTGGAACTCCTCTCCACATTGTCACTTACACGCTGCTGTGGCAGCCCTGTGCATGCAAACAGTGACTGAAGACAGTTGATTGTGCTGGCAGCTGTTGCTTGCTTCACAGGAAAGATTTCCGGCCACTTTGAGTGAGCATCTACCACAAACAGAAACATTTGGTCCATAAATAGTCCAGCATGGTCTATATGGATGCACTGCTATGGTGTGGATGGCCACTCCCACGTACGTACAGGTGCTGCCTGAGGCTAACACGGCATCTGCTGGCAACCAGTGCAGGATTTAGCCATGTTCTCTATTTCACAGATGATGCCTGGCCACCAAACATAGCTCCTTGCAAGACATTTCATCTTAATACAGCCATATGTCCATGGTGTAGTGAGTTTAGTATCCTTGTATGTAGTGTGGGTGGTAGGATGACAAATGTTCCCCACATGACACATCCTTGGCAAACAGATCATTGGTCTTTGTGGGTGGAATATGCAGATAACTGTGCATCACTGCAGGATGGCCGGCTTCACAGTAAAATCATATACTTTGGACAAGATTGTGTCTCGGCTCGTTTCTCTTTTCACCTGAGCACTTGTTACAGGCAGGGGTTCCATTTGTGCAACACATGTGGTGGAATGTCAAAGAACCTTGAATCCTTGAATCCATCATGACCACACTCTTTAGAGTTGAACACGGTGTCATACTGCATTATGTAAATGACCTTTGTTACACTTTAAATCGTTAAATTTAAACACAACATTTTAATGATCAAAGCAGATGCAAAGCAGCTTTTCTTGTCTGTCCGTTTAAAGAATGGTTTTCAGTGGTAAACTGCATGAAAAATAGTACAATGCCGCATAAAAGTCAATTTTAGATCTATCTTGAAATCTTTTAACCCATTTCCCTAATTACTATTTGTAAGTTGTCTATTAAAACATATAAAACCAGTCTCATTGTATGGCACTTAATTACTGGTAGCTGATTCACATGTAAAAAAGTACACACACTCTAAAAATATGATATTTTGTATCATAATTTTTATGTGACAATAAATATAAATTTAACATTAAAATATTTGTTACAAACTTTCTTTAAAAAAGTATAAATTTTCCTGTGAGTAATTTTAAAAATGAGACTTCTTAAATCTGCAACAAACAGCAACTATAAAAAGTTAAATCCAGGTAAAACAAGATATTACATTACACCTACTGGCATAACGTTTAATATCTATATATGCAACACCTATGCAGAAGATTCCTGTTGGAGCTGGGTGGAGTTGATGAGGTCTTGTGGAAGGCTATCTCGGGCTTGCTGCAGCTTTCTGTAGGCTCTCTGGAAGGCCTCTGACAGAAGGAAAGCAGACAAACAAAAACACGAGCATGATTAAACCTTTAAATTTTTTGAGCACCACTGTAAAAAATTACTGGTAGTTGTGTATTCATTTGATTTCTGCAAGTGCCCAATCAAACTAGAGTGCAAGAATCCACATGCACATTTTATGAAAAAGCACTGAAGACAAGCTATGACCTAATGAATTCCACCTAATTCAGACTTTAAACTTATTTTGAATTATTAAACTGAATTGCATTATTATTTTAAACCGTTTGAGGTTTATACATAAACTGTACTGAGAATCTGATTAGAGACCGTAGCAAATTATAGAACCGCTATATGACGTAATAAATAAATTGTCAGCTCCAAATAAATAAATAAATAAATGCAAAGTAATGTGGTTCAATGGCAAAAAAACCAAGTTGATAATGTGACGTCAGCTGTGAGTTTTCTTAGACATACGCTACATTGTTTTCCAAAATAATCTTTGATTTTATAGAGAGAATGAAAAAAAAATCCTCTTTGAAATAAAATAATGCAATATTCAGAGCAGGATTTTCACTTAAACACATAGGCTGAAGCTGAAAAAGTCTAAACAACAAAGTTTCTTTAACAGCGTACTGAGACAAAATTTTAGTGCTTTTTTTTTTTTTTTCAATTTTCATGTAAATAATTTTTTTTTTTTTTTTACAAAGTTGACCTTGTTGCCACTTTGACACTGAATTCACAGCTGAAGACTTGATAAATAACAGGTTTGATAAAGGCAGCTGATTTCCCAATATACGGGTTTATTTATAGATGTAAGCATGCATATATATGTACATGTACGTTAATATGTATTTGTGCTCTGTATATTTTATGCACTGTTAATTTAATACTTGCTAAACACTGAAAATGAATTTCCATTTCACAAGTCATTATACACATCTATTCTCGCATCTCTGTTCCCTTCACGCACACTTTAATATATTTTGTTAAAACTTTGTTTACCCAACACATTGCAAACGTCTCCTTGCTGACTGAATCCTCCCAGCTGATCCACAACTTTCTGTCTCCTCTTTTTCAGTAAGGTGGCGTCAACAAAGGCTCTGAAACAAAACAAACATGGAGACATTAAACTACACTTTATTGTCTCACAGAACACTAGACACAAGCAATTGAAAAACCTTGAATAAAGTAGATACATTATCATTTAATTTCACGTTGCCCGTGTAGGAGTTTTATAAGACTTCTGATATTTCAGTCATTCTATGTAAACAGGTGACCTGTCATGGATGCAATCTGCAAATTAGCAGAGAAATGTTGCTTGAGCTGTATTTAACAGAGTCAAGAAAAAAGGAAATAACCTTGATTTTCTATTTAAAGTTTTCTGCATCTTTTTTCATGTTAAAAAAAAAGTATCAGAGCATATTGTGTTGGTGATATATTGGCAGAAACAGGTGAGTTATTTCAAAACGCTTGCTCAGAGCAAACAAATACAATATGTGCACGATAAGCCTATAACAACAAAATGTAATGGTAATTGTATTAATCTTATATTATTTTAAAGTTTGCAGGATGCATGACTTGGTTTATCCCAGTCCCTGCTCACGTGGCTTGGTGCATGCAGTGCAGATTAAAGGAGACACTTCCTGTGGTTTGGGTGCAAAAGCCAAAACGACTCAACCTCTCCCCCTGAAGCCGGACATGAATATATTACAGTGCATAATCATTAATGTGGAAATAATCAGGACCTTCATTCTTCAAAGAATTTCCTTTGTAATCCACTGGGATTCTTATATCATAGCATGCATGCACTTGGAAATGAAAAACCCATAATTGTGTATATTAAATATTACATTTAAACATTTTTCTAATAAAAATTATTATATTACCGGTACATAATATTATATTTTTATAACATTGTTGGACTTTATGTGTTGTTTATAAATTTTGAGCCCACCTTGAAGGTTCCAGGTGTTCTGACGTAGCTTAAATCTTCAAGCTCTGCAGAACCGCCGATAAAGAAGCGCCTCAGTGCAGAAACCGTCCCGGTCTGAAGAGGTCGCCATGTTTGGCACGTCACTGTGTGTTTACCTGGTGTGCACACAGAAACAGAAGGTATGATGAAAGAGATTAAGACCAATTAGTTTAATGAACTGTAGAACATTTGACAATCATTTCTGGATGCAGTGTACCAGGCAGGGCAGGAAAAAGCAGGTAGCCATAACCCTCAGTTCGATAGCGTTGCCAGGAGTCAAGAGAAAGAACCTTGAAGTAAAGCACTGGCCACTGGGGAATTAAATCTGAAAATACAAAAAGAAACTCACATATCACTCTAGCTTTTTATGCATCGAATCACATCAGTGTATTATTAAAAGGCTTTTACTGACCGTCACTTTCTTTTTCACTCATGTAAAAAGCCTCAAGGTTGAATGGGTAACTGAAGAAAGCTACATTTTCCTGTTGGCAGAAATCAAATTCTGAGTTTAACAACTTTCAATCGCCATCCTCTGAACCCAATAAAAAGTTGGTTTGTTACATAAAATACAAACCTTTCCCATTGATTTGGTTCGGCAGGTTTGGGTAACACCTGACAAAGTATAAAAAGGCAAGCTGGACCAATCTTTAAGAAATAAAATAAAATAAAAAAATACACAAGTTAATGCAGGAAAAAGAGCAGGAACACAAAAAACACCCCCCAAAATACTGATTAATGAATCACTATTGTGAAGATCCATGAAGAAGTGTATATATAGATTATCATACTCAAAACCTTTGGCTGAAACTAGAAAGAACAGGGAAAAAAGTGTCAATTTTCAACATTAACTGTTAGTTTTAATAGATATTTGTCATAATGATCCATGCTGTTTTGCTCACCAATCTCTCCATTCATCACATAACGCAAAGTACCAACAGGAGGCTGAAAGACAAACGGCTTGTTAGTGCAGAAATGTTTGCAATGCCACAATGAACCAATTTAATCTAGTGTCATTAATCAATCAGAATAATTTAAAACCATCAATGCCAAAAGGGTTTTATATTATAATAAATAAAGTGGTTAAAAGGTTGCATTGATCTAAGCAAAACAGTCTGAATATGTAACCGTGAGCCATCGTGAGCATTTTGTTTATTTTAATAGCCTACCATTTCAAAGTCCTGTCCAACAAGGCTACTGAGGTACTCCTTGTGCCTCACATACAGCTGCAAACATACAAGGTGAACAAGTTCATCTCATTTCATCTGTAAACCGAGTTCACAGTCGCTTGCAGTTAAGCAAAAACAGCTACTGTTCTTCTTTTGGTAAAACAAAAGGAGATGTTTACTGACATCTTTGTACATGTTCTGCTCCCTTTCTTTCTCCTCTGGTTTCATGGCTGCAGATACATTCTCCAAAGTTAGACGCCATACTTCTCTCTTCTCACCCTCTGTTGTAATCCTGCAAAGCACACAAATATCACTTTATGTTTGCTGAACATTTTTTATTGTTGTAAATGTTTTGGCTTTCTCCCCTTTTTTATTTATTTTTGTCATATTTTAAATTGGATCAGTTGAGCAGCTGGTGGCTCTAAAAATTCAGAAAGGTTTGAGTGAAAGGTGTGAATAATTGTTCATCTCTAGGTGTCACTGTGATGAACTTATGTCGTCTCCAGCATGTCCCCCACCTCTCGCTACCCATGACCCAGAAAGGGAAAAGCAGATATAGATCAATGGATGAAAAAGTACAGTACTATAATATTTACATGATGAAGTATCGTGAACTTGCCTGTAAGGCTCTCTGTCGTTGTTGAAATCTGGTTTTACAATAACTGTCCCACTGCCATCTGTTCTTACAGTGACAAGCAGACACTCATTCTCTTTCTGGCCGAGGCTTTAACAATAAGATCAGAGAGATGATGAGACAGAAAGATGCTTACAGTCAGTATTCAATGAAACTTGGTACTAGACAAAAAATAATCATTCATCAAATCTAGCAAAACTGTTTTCTTTGACCAAGATGCAGCATCATCCTACATAAATACCAGGTAAATCTAAACAAATGACGTCCACTTATGAGTGTTTACTTAACAGTTTCCACACCAAACAATACAATATATTGATGGGGCAGGAATACGGTTTAGGAATTTACCTCCCAGTTGGGCCCAGGTCTCCCATGATGTGCATGGTCTGCATGGCATTATTCACCACATGACTTCTCTTCACAAACTCCTCTGTGGGCTCCCAGTTGATGATTCTTGACTTAGGGATGCCACTATCCCTGCAAAACATAGCAGATAATATATTTTATCCTCTCTTGATTTTTACATTTATATTAAAAAAAAGCCAGTTTCTGTAGCCGAGGATCAGACCGCCAGGGTCCCCGCCCTCAGCCATCACCCACCCCACATTGCACCTGACCCCTTCAGCCCCTCCCACAGGTGGTGAGCCCATGGGAAGGGGGACCTGTGTCTCCTCTTCGGGCTGTGCCCAGTCGAGCTCCATGGGTAAAAGCCCGGCCACCAGGTGCTCGCCAGCGTGCCCCACCTCCAGGCCCGGCTCCAGAGTGGGGCCCCGGTGACCCATGTCTGGGCAAGGGAACACAGTTTCCATCTATTTTCCTCATCATAGGGCTTTCTGGGCTGTACTTTGTCTGGTCCCTCACCTAGAACCTGTCTGCCTTGGGTGACCCTACTACCAGGAGGAGACCCAGAGTAACACCCAAGACATGCTGGAGGGACTATGTTTCTCAGCTGGCCTAGGAACGCCTTGGGATTCCCCCGGAGGAGCTGGCCCAAGTGGCTGGGGAGAGGGAAGTTTGGGCCTCCCTACTTAGGCTGCTAACCCGATGACCCGACCCCGGATAAGCAGAAGAAAATGGATGGATGGATGGATGGACAAAAGAAAAGAAAACTGTAATTTGATGAGTGTCTGTAAATAAATTGGTCTTAACTTTACAAATGTATGTGTAGGAAGTTCCACAGGTAACTCTGAGAATTAAAAAAATGACAAACAGTACAAGACATTTTTTTAGAACAAGATGATCTGATAAAACAAGACGGTCCTTCACGTACGTGGTGCGTCTTTCTTGTCGTCTGTGTCTCACGCTGGCCATCCTCTCGGCCAGGAAGGTGGGGCTCGATTTTGATGTGAACAGTAAGTCAGCGTCCTGCTTTCAAGATTAAAAGCAGTCAATGTTTACAATAAAATGGTCAGCTTTAAAACATTACAAACAATGACTGCGTAGGTCTGAGACATTTGCTTTGATGCTGAGATACCTAGTTCCAGTACCATGATAGAATGATTCAATTAAATAAATTATAAGTGAAGATACAAATTATAAGGAAATAATAGAACCTGGGAAACAATCACCTTGGACTGGGCAAGCTCAGACATGAATTTTGGTCTTTTTTGCATCAGAGGCAAACATAAATATTTAAAACGTGCATAACATTTGCAAAACGAAACATAGCAAAGATGGAAAAACGGGGAGGGATTGAATTAGAGCATAAGGTGACCAAAATAAATAAATTACAATTATTCTTATTCCACTCTTATTCTTCTGACAAGCATCCAGGAAAAAATACAGTTTTACATTGATTCAATAACTGTCAGACACTGAAAAATATTAATACAGTAATTATCTACTAAAGTAATGAGACATAATACATAAAGCAATCTGTTTTGAAACTTTCAGTATGTATCATATCCACATTTTCAATTAATTATTAAAATATTCAACTGCAAGACACAAAAACAATACAAATTTACAATCTTATATTTCCAATAAAATGTATTTAAGCTTGACTTTTTTATGCAAATGAATGCTTTACTTTGCATGAACTTTCTTGTCTTTACTTTGCATAGTTACGTAATAGTTTTGAATCCATTGACATCATCGACATACCATTTGTTGGAGTGGAAGACAGTTGGTGTAGCGGTCATGATCCGTGTATGTGAAGATCCTGCGATTACGTTGCCCCTTGGCCTTAAGAAGGGCCTTGATCTCTGCGTGGTACTGGCGGTCCAAAGGTGTCTGACATGCTGCCTCATTCTGAAACAGCTCAATTTCATACTGGAACAAAAACGAGTAACAACGCGCGTGAAATTATAAAGGAAATATCATACATGACTTTTGAAGTTTTTGCTATTTAAATCATAATAAGCAGTGAAATGAGATAATAAACACTTAAAATTCTACCTGACTGAAGAGTTTATCTTGCCAGCCTACAACAACCTCCTCTTCATTATCACCTGTCAGCAGAATAATACTATAAATCTACAGTTACTGAAATGTACAGTAACTAAAACACTTGTAAAATGTATTACTTCCAGTCACTATTAGTATGTTCATTAGTTTATGCACCTGTCTGGACTTGTGACATGAGGGTCTGCAGTTCAATGTCCATCCTGCCTTCTTGCTGGGACAGAACCTGGTGCTGGAGATGCTGAGAGAATGCTGCTGAAGAGGTCACCCTCTCTATACGCACTCTAACGTAAAAACACAATAGAGATCTCACACATAAATCGCAACACGACAAAGTAGCAAAAACAAGCTATTTATACGTTTCGCTGCTTACTTTATTTTCAAGTTCTTGACAGCATCCCGGGACCGATACACGGAGTCTCCGGTATCTGTGTTCCAACAGTCAGCCATGATTCAAGCCAACATCCACGACGGCTGGTTTAGCACACTCTACACACCCAAGTAAACTTTAAACTCGTTAACAGGACTATCCTAATGTCTGTAAGTGGAAGATAAATTGACCAAGTAGTGGATGCTGTAAGTAACAGCTACAACGAGATGATAAGAACGTTGGATAGTTGTCGTTTCCATAGAAACGTTTCGTTTCCTGTTCGTTCTTCTTCGTGGTAAGAAATTCATGATTAACGCTCTCATGCTGGAGCGTTACCACCACCTAGTGGTAACAGGTACAGTTACAAGAAGAAATTAATAAACAAGAAACAACGAATGTACAGTACTATTAATAAAACAGTTTTTCTCTTTTGAAAAATATAATGTCGTAATAGTTTATAAACACAGAGAAGGATTTATAAACAAAAACTTAGTTATTTACTGTTCACTTGTTTCATAAAACAGCTTTACAATTTGATTGATTGGTATACAGTACTACTATATATATTTTTTTTCCTTCTAATTTTGAATAAAGTCTTTCAAAAACACACGTTATTTGGAGATGCGGCCGTTGATGGCAGTAAACAGAGCCCTATGGCTCTGGCAGTAAATGCTGCATGAAAAAAACGACGAAGAAGAAAACGGAGGCGGGGCTTCGTAGGCGCGGTTTAAAGATGTTGGTGTGCTGATGTGTCAGTGTGTTGCTAAAATATCAAAACTCCTTTGTACAACATGTCTTCCTTTGTGACTGAAGTGCTCGCCAGCTCTGGCAAACTGGAGAAGGAGGACTTGTCCAGCAAAATAAGCAAAATCTCTCGAAAAGTGGAGGACACGAAGGTACTCTTACTAGCATAGCATTAGCAAAGTAAAGTTTTGACAAGCTGTTAGCAGTTTGCTAATGTCAGCCAAACTATAAACACTGACTTGGACGAATCTGTAGCCTGAATTTTAACGATTGCAGCGTATCTTGAAGCAAATTAAATGCAATTTTAGTTTGTTTATGCTAGCAGAACTTAGACCCACTTGTACACACAGTACAGTATTTTCCTCTGGTGCACTAAATTACTGTGCAAGATTCGTCAGAATGCATAAACTTAATGTAACTGGAGGAGATGAGTTACACGTGTGTGGGTATATTTGCAATTTATGGAGCAAGATCCGGTCGTATGGTGACGACTTATTGTAAAACTTAACATTCTTTCTTGAAGAAGAATCCGTCCAGAGGACCTGATTATATTAGATTTTTCTACCTGGATTACTGTGCATGCATCAGGACATTTTTTTTTCTTGTATTGTTATCCTTGTTTTTCTAATGTGAGCATTGTCAAATCATCTCTACCAAGGTTCAGCTAAAAATATTAGTGAATAGCTGGTGAAAAGTACATGTGGATGAGGAGTTACTGTATATGTCATACTATTTAGACACTCAGTTTATTACTGTTACTGTTCTTAGATACGTAGATAACTTTACTAACTGGTATTTATAATGTATGTGAATGTTTTTGTTTAGTGCCCTGAGATAACTTGGGTTGTGACTTGGCACTAAAAAAATAAACTGAATTGAACTGATCAATTAAAAAGAGCTTTTATCCCATTTTAACTTGATGTAACATGATCTACATGCACACACACATGAAAATAAAAAGCATCTTCAGCAGTGTGTTTCAGACCCACATGACAATTATTACCTGAGCTAAAAAAATTATTACAAGTTTTGGTACAAATATATTTTTCCGCTGATTGAATTGTGCATTGTTTTTTGTATATTTTCTACAGGAGGAAGTATGTGACATGATGAATAAGAAGTACAGTGAATTTCAACCATGCCTTCAAACATCTGAGGACCTAATGCTGCAGGTTAATGCAGTTTCCAAAGAAATGGAGGCTCTTAAAATCCACATTGAGACTGAAGTATGTATGAAACTGTTCACAAGTAAAATGTTACCTTTACAGTAGAGTGAATGTTTTATTTTTCTGTCTGTGGACTCAGGTGCAGCAGAATATTAATGTCGCTGTGAATGAATACACAAAGCTTAAGCAGCAGCTGGAGAAAAACACTATTATCATAAAAATGCTTGAACACCTTAAAGAGGTAATTTGTAAGTTGATTTTAGCAAACATGCTTTTGTATGTTTCTGTGTTTGATCTTTGTTGTGTGTGACTCAGTTTCACAGTGCGATGGAGGAGTTCAATAAAGCGCTACAGGAGAAGAACTATGTTGATGCTGCCAATCATCTGGAAAGGGTGAGAACTGATATATTAAGAAACTCTAAACTAAAACTTGGCATGAAACCAAAATGGGAAGTTATTGTTCTTGCATTCAACAAGCTATCAGAGCAAAAGCAAAAAATAGGAGAAAATTAGAACGTAAACTTGTAGCTCAAATGGTAACAAACCACATAAAAGTGCTCTAGTTAAAAAAACAACAACAACAGCAAATGTTTATCTGCTTTTTTAATAAAGACCACCGAGTCCATACAGAGTTTCAAGCTCTGAGGGTGAGGGTTCCAGGGTCTGTAATCGTCACTGCTGCAAAATCTTTCTCTCTTAGTTTCCAGCCTTGACAGGTCCTGCTCACTTGAAAACAGGAACCAGCTGGGAACGCATGAATGCAAAACTTCTATGGTGTCCCCTGGTATTTGTTCTTGTAAAGCTCTTAAAGTCAAAACCAGAGTCTTAAGTTGGACTTTAATCGACAGGAGGCTGCGCAACTGAAACAGCAAATGTGTAACAGGCAACTGTAACAAAGAATGTGCAGAAGCAGTAATGCTACTAAATACATGTTTTTCAGGCAAGGAAGAGTGTGGCTTTACTGAAGGACTGGAAAACAGCTCAGCTGCCTCTTCTCAGTGCTCTGAGCTCAGAGCTGACTGTGCAGAGAGAGAACCTAATTTACCACCTGGGAGATGAATGGAAGCGCCTCGTCATCTGGAAATTACCGCCCTCGAAGGGTGAGGTGTCCCGAGAAACTGATTTGTCATATTTGTTATTAAAACTTTAGACGGTTTATCTATTTTTTTGCTGTATTTTTAAAATATGGCAATCTATGTGGTTGCAATTATAATCTTCTTTCCTCAGATTCTGCTGACCAGAAGTTCTTCCTGAACGCTAAACTGGTCCTGAATGATGCCTCCAGGAAAGACGATGACTCCAAACCTTCTGCTCTGTTGTGCTCCGTTCTGCAAGCCCTAGCCATCCAAGGAGACCTTCAGCACAAAATCAAACTCTTCAGTAATGTTGACCAAAACTAAACTGATTCTGCTTTTGTTTAGTAGAGTATCTACTCTAGACATTTTGTCTTCAAATACATATATCATTCTAGCTTTAAAAGATGCTTACACTTATAACAATATAAATATACTGTCAGATTTTGTCTAAAGTACTGTTACATTCTTGCCAAGTTGAGAACTTTTTCTTGATTTGCATCTGCTGTTGTTCAGGTCAGGTGCTTATGAAGTACATGTTGAAGCCGTTGGTGATGCATGCGTCTCTGTCAGTGAGAGTATCAGAGCAGCAGGGCGAGGGAACCATGCTGGCTTTGCAAAGTATTGAAGAGAGCCATGAGGAGCAATCCACTCCTTCACAAGTGTACAGTAAACTACTTCTAGTGCTCAAGACACTGCACTCTCACGTGCTGGGTAAGAAGAAGCTTTCAGGACGCACTTTTCTTCCATGTGCCAAAATACAAGGAGGCTGAAATCAGATGTTTATTTCAGATGTGTCCATCGGCAATAAAAAGCTCTCGGCCATCCTGGGAGAGTTGATTTGGGAGGAAATGTCGCAGTGTATCATCCACGAGTGTCTCGTGTACTCCATCCCAACCAACAGCAATGAGCTGGAGAAATACATCACCGTATGTATAGAAATTACACTACTTTGTGTTAAAGTTAGATTTAAATTAAATACATTTCTGTTTGCTCAAGGTAATTAAAGAAACGGAGGAGTTTGAGAAGGCCCTGAGGCAGCTGGAATATCTACAGGGTGATTCCACAGACCTGCTCAGATACGCCAGAGACGTCAACTGTCACTTCGCCAGCAAGAAGTGCAGAGATGTTATTGTGGCAGCGCGCAAACTGATGACCTCCAAGATGCACAACACCATTAAAGTACGTCTGAGTTCCAGCGGGGTGTCGGAATATGAACACCGTTTGGTAACATCGCCTCAACTTGAATAGAGCTGAGTATTCGCCATCATGTAAAATGATTCAACTTGAACTTTTTTCCAATTTAATTGTTTAGTAAACGTTTTTAAAAAAAAAAGTTAAAATTAATTTACCTGGGTTATCATAAATAACAGATGGAAAGTGTAGCCAAGGCGTCAGATGCAAGTTGAACAGGTTTATTTTATTCTTCTCTCATGCAAACACAATGAAACACCAGTGAGCCTCGCAGACACGAGGGCTAATGATCTAACATCTTACAAAGCTTCTACACTCTCCTCCTTCAGACATCTTCACCCTCCCACAGGCTTAGGCCATCTTCTAGAGACTTTTCATCATGAATCCTTTTGCTGGCAGCCAGAGAGTTTTTCCATTGTAAATCAAACACGCAAATTATTGTAGTTGATTTTTTTTAAACAATGTTTGAAAAGCGTTTGTCCCATTTAAATGGGAGCGATGGCACAGGTTAGAGAAGATAATCTGAGAAAGTTGCCGGTTCTACTCCCTGGGCCGACAACGTCAAAATGTGGGTGGAAAGGTGAAACACCCACACCTTCCTCCACCCTCGTTATCCCCGCTCTGGGCCCTTGAGCAAGGCCCTTAATCCCACCATCTGCTCCCATGGGTGCCCTAGATGGCAGCGCTCTGCTCCACACAGAGGGCTGTGGTAGCTCAGTGGTCTGTGGTTGTGTCAGGCAGGGCATCTGTCATAAAAACAATCGCCAAGTCTTCGTGCCAGTTAGTTCGCTGTGGCGACCCCTGAAGAAGAGCAGCTGAAAGAAGATTTTTTTATTAAATGTAATGTATTTATACTCAGTGTTTTTGCTTCTGTATGTACATTCAAATACGTTTTGAGTGTTTTGTTCATTTTCACTGAAATCTTAGTACAGAAAAAAAATTTATCATAATTTAGTAGAGACTGTCAGACCTTACCTGAAACTTTTGTTATTTTGAACTTGGCCTTAGGCTACCATCTTCTTCTTTTTTGGCCATCTCAGCTCCAACTCTCT
>JAVCKU010000031.1:11893-24034 GCA_032273985.1 Hypsolebias coamazonicus
TATACGCAGATTCATATTAGTGTTAATGTTGATACGCCCTATACAATAGTTTTGACATGTCTGGAATTAATCAATAAAATAAAAAATAAATAAATAAATAAAATTTACTTTAAAAATTGTGCATGAAATTACATTTTTGCTTGAAGATGCTTAGAATAGACCTCATTAGAAAGTTCTGCTGAAATGTAGACGTGTAATGATGTTAGGGGACCGTATTGGTTGAGTTTAAAGCTTTCTATAATAAATGTTATAAAGCAGAACGTGGTGAATCGTGTAGGGACAGCATCAACACCTGTGAGCTATTAAAATACTATTACTATGCAGTAGTAGCTTTAGTAGTACTTATTCCAGTCTGACTCATATCTCTGTTATATAATGAGGCTGCAAGCTGCATTTGCACTGGAGCAGGTCCATTTGCAGAACTTCTATAACTCCTACGATGCTGGAAGGAATAAGCTATAGTTCGCAGAACTTTCATTAAAACGTTGACAGAAGAGGCCGTGTTGGACCAAATCCATGCAACTGAACATTTTCCAAATCTATCCTAATGGAGCCCAAATAAAGATTAATACTTAAAATACCTCAAATGGCACAAGACCCAAAGGTCATAGCAATCATCTCTTGAATGTTCTCCACAATTAGAAGTTTGAGTTGCACGGAGATCAAGTTCGAAGGAGTAAAAGAGGCAAAAACGGACAAAGGAGGAACAAACAGGATCTCAGCAGTTCATGCGCACTAACAAAGTCAGGTCAGGTGCTCAGCAGAGAAGCAGGTCCAGCAGAACGGAAGGCGACGACACAACCGTAGACCATGAACACGAACAGGAAGACGTCAGAGCACAAGCTTCTGAAGCTCCAGGCTGCAGGAGAAGCTCCCAGATGAATGTTGAGGAAAAGGCAGAGCAGAGTGTGAGACAGTCTGGTGTACCTGTCGTCCTCAGGAGACACGTGCTCTACTAAGATCCGGGGACTTGTGGGGAACCTGCAGGGCAAAGAGTTGGAGCTCCTGGAGGGGGTGGGAGGAGGAGCACTCCAGCTGGAACACCAGCACATTTTATTAGTGATGTCTTAAATGTACCGTACACAATCCAAATGTCCATTAGTGACGGTGAATACTTTTGTTTAATGGTTGTTTGGATTCTAAGATACAGGAAACATCTGAGGATGATGTGTAACCAGCAGACCAAACTTTAACTTCTTGTAAAGTAACGAGTGAAAAAAGTAATTGACAAAATGTCTTTCATACTTTTTAACAACCGCTCAAAAGTTGGGACGTTGTGCTAATTGTAAATAAAACAGAACGCAGTGATTTCCAGAACTGAAAAACTCGTATTTTATTCACAGCAGAATATTTAAAATATTTTAAATTAAAACAAAAACAAAAAACAAGGGGAAAAGTAACATATTTTCTGGCGTATAAGTCACATTTATTATTTGTTTATTTATTGGTCAAAACAGCTTCATTTCATATGGGTTTCACCTGCACATCCATCCATCCATTGCGACCGGAGGCACTAGATCTCTGGCATTCTTCCGCCTGCACCAGCTGAGTGAAGAGAGCGTGCATGGGAGGACTCGCTGTTGCAGTTCTTAGAAATTTAAAGCATCACTCGAAAATTTTGTTATGAATATTTAAAAAAAGTAAGTCGCAGGACTGACAAATCTATGAAAAAAAAAACTGTGACTTATACGCTGGAAAATATGGTAATTTAAATTAGGTGTCAGCAACACGTCACACTGAGCAACAAACAGCTGTTACAGTGAGCGGTATGATGAAGAAACAGCTGGTTCTGAGCTCAAAGGACGAGGCTGAAGGTCACCATTAGATGATCTGATCTTTGGACCCTCAGGGGTCACTGCATTAAAACCAGGTCTGGTTCTGGAAGACTTCCACAGATCATTGTCTGTTAACACAGTTCGTCCACAGATGCTGCTCAAAGCTCTATCAGTCAAAGGAGCCAGATGTGAACACCAACCAAAACCACTGCTGTTCTCTCTGGACCAGAGCTCGTTTCAAAAGTTCTGAGGTGAAGTCCAGAACTGTTCTGAGATCAGACTGATCCAAATCGGTAATTCTGTTTGTGAACGACGGAATAAGGAGGAGAGGGACCATCCAGCCTGTTATCAGCACAGTTCAAAAACCTGCCTCTCTGATGGTATGAGGGTGCATTACCGCCATTGACAGAAAAGTATCTTCAGGCTTTAGAAAAACGTCTGCTCAACAACTGCTCTCCTCTGGTCCTCCAAAACCTCCATCAACTAATGTTCTCAGGTCCTCCAAAACCTCCAATGACTGGTCTCCTCAGGTCCTTTAAAACCTCCACAAACTAGTCTTCTCAGGTCCTCCAAAACTTCCATCATCTGGTCTCCTCAGGTCCTCCAAAATTTCCATCAACTAGTTTTCTCAGGTCCTCCAAAACCAACAATTGGTCTTCTCAGGTCCTCTAAAACTTTCATCCACTGATCTTCTCAGGTCCTCCAGAACCTCCATCAACTGGTCTCCGCAGGTCCTGGGTGTTTACAGACTGTTAGAAGAGGAGATGTTTCACAGAGGAAACATAGAACAACTGTAAAGGGACACGTTGCTGCTATAAAATTCAAAACGGCCGTAGTTTATCTCAGATATTGAACAACTGAGTAGTTTTTTTTTATTGTAGTTGTAGTTTTTGTGTCTAACTCTTAAACTGTGAATAAATGAGTTCTAGAGACAGAAATGTGAAATAGTTTTAGGATTTTTACTTTGGTGGCTCTTGGACCTCCAGTGTTTAAACGTGGACTTAAAAACTCAAACTGAAGACGTGACTGATGTGGTGACTTTTAAACTGAGCGTTCGTTTGGAAGTGAAAACTTGTGGAAGAGGTGACGCGACGCAGGATCCTGTTCCGTGATTTGATTCATGTTCAAGACGCGTCTGAAAAGGAACTGTTTGTTTTAAATACCTCTGCCGGTCGTAGGAGTGAACGTTGGAGTCCGGTCTCAGACAGGTGGTGCTGGCACTCCTCACTCTGTCCAACGACGGCTGCAGGTCGCTGCAGCGCCGCCCAACGGCAGCGGGAGGCGGACAGGAAGCCGGACGCCGGCGACGAAGAACGATAAGAGGTGAGAAGGAGAAACAAGACAAAAAAGATGAACGAGAGAACAGGAAGTAACGTCTCTCACAGCCGAACACTGACAGGAACTGAAATGGGAGGCTGGCGGGTTGCCATGGGAACCAGGACTGAGACAGGGTGAGTTTATATCTGTGTCAGGTCCTGACTAATCGCTGGATAAACTGGTGGTTGAGCTGCGGCGGGTCAGACAGGAGAAGGGAGAACCGGGTCTGTTCTTACCTAACCGTGACCTCGTCAGTGAACCTGAGCACACGGTGCGTGAGGATGCTGCGGGGCAAGGTGGCGCCCCCCTCCATCCTGTGGGGCGGCTTGCCTTTGAGGCATGCGGGGAGGGTGGAGCTGTGGACCACAGGCCACGCCCACAAACAGCAGCATGCAAACGAAGGCAAAAGGAAACCAAATGATACGTGCAGGTGACAGAAAGAAGGGAGGAAAACATGAAATAAGTGATTCGTGGTGTACAGCTCAACTAAAACAGAGGATTTGGTAAAATAAATAAAAATAAAAAAATAAACAATTTTTTTTAAAGTTGCTGCCGTAATTACTGGAAACACATCACAAAACACTGATCTGAAACTGTTGGAGACTGGTGGAAACATTAAGGGTGGTTCCCAACTTCCTGGTTTGAGTCGCAGAGACTCACAGTCCTGTTGTTTTTTAAACTTAAAGAAGAATCTGCATCAAATTTTCTCTGTTCGCTCATACTTGTTGGGGACATCTCCAACTCTTTTCTCTTTGCTCTGACAGAAAACAGGTCCAGGTTTTAAAATCACCCATTACCATTAATGGGTACAGCTATTTAAAAAAAAAAAAAAAAAGCTTTGCTAGCCCATATTGCACAAACCAAAATATTAGCTTAGCTAACACTACACAGGTTAAAAAGTTAGTGGAAGGTAACGCTAAACCACTAACTGCTAACACGACTGTCACTCGGTCTGCATCACGTCTTCGTCTCCTTCCAGTTGAAGCTACATCGACCAATCACGTCTTGTCACGTGCACACGTAGTCAGCCAATAGCGTCAATAACTGACTCTTCGAGACACGCCCACAACTGACGGGAACAAGTATGAGAATTTTGTTAGTGGACTTAACGTTGGCAAAACCTAATTTAGCGGAAGCTAGTTCCATTAATGGTTTCCAAAGTTAGCGAAAACAATAATCCGGTAAACAAACAATTAGTTCCGTTGTTAGCGGATTAGCTGAACTGTGCCCACGACTGCCCAGAAATAAAAAATGATTGATAAACTGGTCCAAGTCTACCTCTCTGGTCTATTAAAGTGTTCTCCAACAGATTGAGCCATAAACGTGGGGCAGCTAAAGAGGGTGAATGAACCACATGAAATTACATTGTGATTTTAAAAAAAAAGCAAGGCTCCGTGGTCACAAACACTCAAAATGTTTCTGTTTTCCAGCTACAGTATTTGGTCATTAGCTTTTCTCCAACAGTTGCAGCTTAATGAGATACCACCTTTCAACCTGGACCTCACTGGATTTTTTTAAAGACCCAAGAACACAAATGGAAAAACAGCAAACAAACTTTGACCGCAGCTAATACACAAAAAGGTCACAAGCAGCTAACGTAGGCAGCAGACACAAGTAGCTAACACAAGAAGTTAACACGTAGAGCTAAAACAGTAGCTAACACAAGCAGCTAACAAAAACTCTGGCACAACATTTTCCTGTGGGATTGATAAAGTTATCTTATCTTATCTTAACATAAATAGCTAACAAAAGAAGGTAACTAAAGTAACTAATACAAGACGCTAACAAAAACAGCTAATAAAAGCAGCAACCAGAAGCAGGTAACACAAGAAGCAAACACAAGTAGCTATCTAAAGATGCTAACAAATGTAGCCTACGCAAGAAGCTAACACAAGTAGCTAATACCAGAAGCTAACACAAGCAGCTAGCACAAGACAAATGAGGAAGCTAACACAGGCAGCTAAATGAAGAAGCTAACACAAGCAGCTAAATGAGGAAGCTAACACAGGCAGCTAAATAAGAAAGCTAACACAGGCAGCTAAATGAGGAAGCTAACACAGACAGCTAACTGAAAAAGCTAACACTGGCAGCTAAATGAGAAAGCTAGCACAGGCAGCTAAATGAGAAAGCTAACACAGGCAGCTAAATGAGGAAGCTAACACAAGCAGCTAAATGAGGAAGCTAACACAGACAGCTAACTGAAAAAGCTAACACTGGCAGCTAAATGAGTTGAATGAATGAAAAAACACAGGCAGCTAAATGAGGAAGCTAACACAGGCAGCTAAATGAGGAAGCTAACCCAAGCAGCTAAATGAGGAAGCTAACACAGGCAGCTAAATGAGGAAGCTAACACAAGCAGCTAAATGAGGAAGCTAACACAGGCAGCTAAATGAGGAAGCTAACACAGGCAGCTAAATGAGGAAGCTAACACAGGCAGCTAAATGGGGAAGCTAACACAGGCAGCTAACAGAGGGTTGTTTCAACTAAACGATGGATCAACTTCACAAATGACTTGCGACGGTGCACAAAGTGGTCCAGTAATCTCCAGTACTCAGTGCTGGTACTTCTAAATTTTATCTATGGCAATTTGTCACAGGACATGGTCCTCAGTTGGAAAAGGGTGGACTGTCCTCTGAGTGAGGTTCTGCCTCAACTGGAGGAGTTCATGTATCTCAGAGAGTTTTGTTCACAGTGAGGGAAGAACGAAGCGTGAGATCAACAGACGGCGTAGTGAAGCCTCTGCAGTGTTGTGAACTCTGTGCCGGTTTGTTGTGGTGAAGAGGGAGCTGAGCTGCAAGGAGAAGCTCTCTGTTTACCTGTTGGTCTACGTTCCTACCCTCACCTATGGTCATGAACTCTGGGTAGTGACAGAAAGAACACTGAGTTTTCTCAGCAGAGTATCTGGACTGTCCCTTAAGACATACGTAGGGTGAAAGGTTCAGTTCTCCAGGGGAGACTCAAAGTAGAGTAGTGGTGCCTCCAAACCCAGAGGAGCTGGAGATGGTCCATCTGGTAAGGATGAACCCTGGACGCCCCATATAGGGAGGTGTTCCAGCATGTCCAAGTGGAAGGAGACCTGGGGAAAGACTTAAGACATGGTAGTGAGACTATGTCCCTCAGCTGATCTGGGAACAGCTTGGAGTCTTCCCAGTAGAGATGGAAGAGGTGACTGTGGGAGGAGATGTCTGGACCTCCCTGGTCCAGCTGCTGCCCCCGAGGCCTTAGTCCAACGCAAGACGATGGATGGACGGACGGACTCACGGGACATCGGTTGAAAACAGGAAGTCGTGCTTCTGAATGGGTCAGATTTATCAGGTGACTAAGGAACAATGTTTGATTAAAAGCTAATGACAAGGAACCAATCAGAGGCCCAGCTGGTCACCGGTTTGAAGGTGGGGGTGAATTGAGGGGTACCTAATTCCCCCACCTCCTTTTGGGGAAAACAACCACTATGACCACGAGGGAACGGAACTCCAAACGTTTAAAACTGCTTCAGCTAAAAACTCCAGCAGTCCTTTCATTAAAGTACCCGTACTTTTCCACTCACCACTTTGAGCACTGATCAGAGCAACGAACAGACACGGACATGACGGAGACTAGAAAGGCTTCATGTCTGAAAGACTTACCTGTAAATGTCTTTATGGATGCCGTTTACTAAAAGGGGCATTTTGGGGGGGAGTGTGTTGCTGTATCTACCTATGCTCCTGGTGGAACAAGCAGGGATCATGCACATTGAGAGCACGGCAAAAAAAAAAAAAGTGGAAAATGGTGAAAATGTGAGCGAACGCTGGCAATAAATACCATAATTTTCTGAATATAAGGCGCACTTAAAATCCTTTAATTTTCTCAAAAATCAACAGTGAGCCTTATAATCAGGTGCGCCTTATGTATTAATTCTGGTTGTGCTTACTGACCTCGAACTGATTTTATGTGATTATTGTAAAAGAGTTGAATAAAGTTTGACTTAATCTGACTGTTTTTTTTTTGTTTTTTTTACGCTTAATGCACCTTATAGTCCGGGGGGAAAAAAACGGTAATTAAAAAAATGTGTAGCTGAGCTCTTCTACAGTTAGCATTATATCTTCAACTCCCAATTATATTTAGGCTAGATAAAAATGTACACAATGACAATCTCAGCAGTGCTTTTTTTTTTTCCTTATCAAAGAGAAATGCTGTTCCTCTGTGTGGCTTTACCTGAACTGTTTGTTTCCCTGCAGGCATTTGGCTTCATGTCACGAGTGGCTCTGCAGGCAGAGAAGATGAACCACCACCCCGAGTGGTTTAATGTTTATAATAAGGTAACAACTTTGTCTCAGTGCAAATAAAACCTCGCAGCAGTGCATGGAAAGATTTGTTCGCCGAGCTTCGTTTATTTAGGCTCGGTTACAGAAGTCACAAGTCGCAGAACCAAAAGGTTCATTCCCAGTTTGATCTGCTGCTCCCTTTGGTTTGGTACAAATTACAGCTTGAGGTAAATCAGCCCATGATGAAGTTGTTTTTTGTTTAAATCAAGCAATCATCATTCTGGAAAACTAAAACTCTATCAGCCAGGGTAAGGGGAAAATAGTAATTTTTACATGTGAAAACACCAGCGCTCACGCAGTCCGTCCCTCTTTGCCTCAGAGGTGGAGAAGTGGTTAATTTGACGAAGTTAGTCCGTGAAAATCTCTCAGCATTAGACTGTAGCCTCTGAGTTACTGTGTGGTGGACCGGGCCGCTTTAGGAGGAATGCTACTCCTAATCCACTCTTTATTAAAGTGGCTGCAGAACGGTGCTGCGGGTCTCTGAACCCCAACAGACACTTACAGATAAATCCCACACTGATCGGCTCGTTTACACCGAACACATGCTAATATTCTATAAAATAACTCCAACTCCGCTCTGTTTTCTTGATTTTATAGTTTGACGGTGTTTTCTTGGATCAATCTGCCCTGTGGGTCGTATAAACACTGGTTTAGTCGGTAAAAGTAAGGCAAAAGTTACAGCCGCCAATGTAAAACAATGCTTCTACAAGCACATAAACACACTTTCGCTGTCTCAGGCCTACTTCAGGTGTTTTGTTTATTTATTTATTTTTATTTCAAAAGCATAAAACAAGATGAAATATGACATTTTAAGAACTACACTGATTGGAATAAAGGTTAAACATAAATTAATCTGTTTTGGGCAGAAAGCAAAACTAACTAAAGATAGTGTTGTGGCTTTAAAGCAGTGGTTCTCAAACTGGGGTCCCCAGACCCCTGGGGGTCCGCAAACCAGTGCTTGGGGGTCTGCAAATTTATTTATTTTTGTTACAAGCACATAAATTTTTAACAACCCATTAAAATACACCAAAATGCAGGATATCACATCTGCTTTATTCAAAATTTTCTTTGGGAGGTCCCCAGACCAGATCAGTTTACAAATGAAGTCATGATACTTAGTACGACTGATTCTGTTCAGTTTTATGTAAAGAGCTTTTTGTAATAATTTTAAGAAGTGGCGATACATTTATGTTCATTATGTGAATAGGTAAAGTTTTAAAGTATTTTATGATGCTATTAATTTGATCAAAAATAAAATTTTTGGAAGATGAAATTAAAAATTTTGTTAAGTGCGTCTTGAATGAAAAATGCCCCGTGTTTAAAAGTATAAAAATTATATTAGCACTATTAAAGAACATATTTTAAGGATTTGTTACTTTATGTAGTATGTATGTATTTCCATTGCATTAAAGAGACAAATTGAAGAAACATGAGGGTGTCCCTGAACCCAAAACGTTTGAGAACCCCTTCTTTAAAGTGATTTTCAGTTTATCGTTTTTCTTTTTTTTTTTTTTTTTTTTTTAGTGTAGAATGAATATTCTTCTCGAAAATTAAAAAGAAAAACTTAAATTTTGTCAAGTTAAATCCCAATATTCTCACAGACTATTAAAATTTCTGCCACGGCTATAAACTGTTGGATTATTTCTTCTCTAAGATTTGTCTTTTGAAGAAAAAATAACTAAATAAAGGAACATTTAATGCAAAAAAAAAAAACAAAAAAAAAACTGGTGAAGTTCACTTAAATTGACTACATGTACAATACAATTGCATATTGCAGATAAATAAAATGTTTTTTTATGTTAATTCACATGTTCATCTAATAAGACTTTTATTGACTGGACCTATTTTAACACAACTAGAGAAACTGCATTTCCTGCAAAAATGCAGTGTAAATGCTTATTGCAGAAGAACATGCTGAAAAAAAGCTGAAATTAGCTAAAACAAATGTAGTTGTAATAGATGAACAAGCATAAGTTAGCAAAACAAAGCAGAAAGAACACATATTTGCTGAAGTAGGTTTAGATAAGCAGAAATGAGCACAAAAATTTGGAAATTAGCAATAAAAAGGCAGAAATTAGCCAAAGGTAGCTGAAAATAGCTGAAAAGGCAGAAAGAAGCTTCAACTACGAGAAGGAAGTGGAGAGAGCACAATTGTGCCCAAATAGGCTGAACGAAGCAGAAATGAACACAAAAAGTGAAAATTATCTGAAAAATGCAGGAATTAGCAAAAACACAGCTGAAAAGTAGCTAAATAGGCAGAAAGAAGCCTAAATTACCAGAAGGAAGTGGAGAGAGCACATTTTTGCTAAATTAGACTGAAAAAGTTGAAATGAGTGCAAAAAATGTGGAATTAGCTGAAAAAGACTAAAATTAGCATAAAACAGCTAAATAATAGCTGAAATATCAGTAAAAGCTGCAACTTGCAGATAAATGCTGAAAGGAGCATAAAAAGCTGAAATTAGCAGAAAGAATTTAGGACAAAAATTTAGTTAGCATAACAGCTAACTAGACAGTTGAAATTAGCTGAAAGTAGCTGAAAAGAGTTTAAATTTGCAAAAAGGTGCTGAAAGAAGCTGAACCAGAACAAAATGTGAAAGAAGCAGTAAAAGGTTTTAAACAGAGCTAAAGATTTGAAGGATGTAAAATGAGCTCAATTAATTTCCTATGAGAAATAAAGTGGCAGAAAAGGCTAAATATTTCAAAACACTAAAGTTGCATCAATACTAAAAGTCGTAGCACCCTTCACCTGACCAAGCTGAACGTTTTGATGTGATTTGTTGAAATAGCACAAAAATTGTGGAACGAGAAAGATGCTTAAAAAAAAAAAATACAGAAAAAAGAAAAGGATCACGATGGAGTGAATGCTTCATAAACATTCACGTTTTATTTCACTAAAACTATTCAGCACCATAATAACACAAATTAAGAATGTTTTGCAGTTAATCCGCTAACGCCTAAGATAATTTAAATACAGTAGCTTTGTGCCTGAAAGCCATTCGTTTGTGTCTCCTCAGGTCCAAATCACGCTGACTACACACGACTGTGGAGGTCTGTCCAAGCGGGACATCAAAATGGCCAAGTTTATTGACAAAATCGCGTTGTCTATGTAACAATATGTGTCCGCTAAAGAAAACGAGAAACAGTTTTGCAATCATCCTTTGATTTTAATTTTAAAGAAAAAGTCTGTGAAATATCATGTCATTTTTAATTTTTATAGCATACGTTACAAATTTGTATACAAATAAATCTTTAATTTTTGTGAGTATTGCTTCTGGTATTTATGTTTGGTTCCATTACAGTCACAACTTCACTTTATGTTGCAATGTTCTCATTTTTTTTAGTTTGTTTGTTTGTTTTCCCCTCCAGGTGGTGTTAAAATTGCATTTTTGCTCTTCAGTATTCCAGGCAGTACTTTCCAGGGATCTGCAGGATCTACTTCTTCCCGCTCAGTCTTCCCCGAGGCCACATGTTTTTGTTTTGGCTCGACGGGAGCAAAAGAGGGTCAAAGTTAGTAGGAAGGGGGTTTATTTGATTTACAGTTTGGTAATGAACGCCATTAGAAAAAGATCAGTGAGTAAAAATAAGTGCATGTTAAAAGAAGGGCAGCACCACTGCAGCCTCTCTCTCTGTTGAAGCTGAACCTGTGATGCTTTTCTTTCCTTAAATATTTATCTAGCCTTAAAGCATCTGTTGAACATCTCCTGCTCTCTGCTGGTTACTCAGGACAAATCTGACTCAACAAACAAAAAGAAGCTCCCTTTGTTAGTCTTTTACGATTGCATCATCGCGTAAGAAGCTTCCTAAATTAATATTCTTTAGCAGCAGCATCTTCCATCAGACGTTTGTTTGTTTGTGGCTGTTTATGCGATTTGAACGACGACGAGAGGATTATTTTTGACCCGTAACTGGTTCAGTTCATCGGTGATTCGACTGGACTGAACAGACCTCATCAGGCCGTGCCTGAAGATTTCAGCTCGGCTCTGGTTTTAATGTAAGTTTTCATCTTATTCAAACATCAGATTTATTTGTAGTTCAGGTTGTTGGACATTTTCAAAGCCTCAGTTTAAATTCATCAGAACCATCTAATGTAAAATTTAAAAATAAGTCCCAGAAAATGATGCTCTCTTGCTCATGCTCCAGAGTTGGGATGATTATGTGTTTATTTATTTCATTGCTGTTGGTATGCATTGTTTGTTTTTGTTTTTTTTTAACTCCAAATATAACATCCTTTTAGTCATGTTCATCATCATTTTACTGAACATTGTTCTGGAACAATCCTGAATTAGAACAAGAAGTTGGGCACAACCTCCACACAAGGCTCCCACTGCTTGTTGTAGGATTGGCAGGATGACAATATTATAAATTAAAAGCTGTTTGTCTCGACAAGAATCTTTGCAACCTAGCAAGGACTAAACCAACAAATACCACCTGACCAGAAATCAGGACTTCTGATTTTTATCTGTAGTCTAGAGAAAATTCTCAAAACAAATCTTAAAGGTCCGGTTGTGCTTGCAAGTCAGCGCATTAAAGATAAAAACTTCAGTGAGTGTTCTGGTTGTAAACGGATGTGACCATGAAAAGTGTTTAGGTTTTTGTTTCTGGCTGATTTTTCACACATGCACAAATCAGTTTATAATACACAATAGTCCCTCGCTACTTTGCAAATTCGCTCTTTCACGTTTTTTTTTTTTTTTTTTCAAAAATTGTCAACTTCAATTTTATTCACGTCACTGGTATGGTGCAGG
>JAVCKU010000031.1:63784-74087 GCA_032273985.1 Hypsolebias coamazonicus
CTTTGTTTAAAATTATAGTTTTATTTAGTTAATAGTTTTACAGTCACTCTTTGTCAGGCGGGTTGAAAAATATGCAGAGTAATCCTTCAAATGTGCAGACACGGCCACACGCCTCCCCCTGTCTGCTCCGGACCACACAGCTAAATTACTCCACCCGAACGGGCGGTGTGGAACCAATCTGCTCATGCGTCTAATAGAAACTGAAACTTACCGCTTGTGTATGTTGACCTGCGTCAAGAGTGAGTCATGGAGAGAATCTGGTGATTTTTCAAAATATATACTTTTTCTTCTGTGCGGCCTGGTATAAATTGACCCACGGCCTGGTACTGGTCCACGGACTGGTGGTTGGGGATCACCGATGTTAAGGACACTGATCAGCTCCTAATTGTTATCTGCGGGGTTAACAATAGTTTTGAGATAATTAAGGTATTTTTGACCCTGGAGTCTCTGAAAGGAAAAACACGGAGGATTTTTATAATGTCTGCTGTTATCGACAGAATGAAGCTACTGTGGCGTAAACCTGACAATATCACAACGGACGCATCATCAAATTTAACTGGAAAACACGTCGGTCTGCTGACAAGAATCCAGGATAAAGTGAACGAGAAAAACTCTGACCAGGATGTTATTTTTCTTCACTACATCCTCCATCAAGAATCCCTGAGTCATGCTTTGTGTGTGCATGCGTGAAACTGTTAATTGTGTGTGAATTATCAAAATAAATAAATAAAAAAGCGAAAGACAAAAGAATTATTGTGCACGTACTTTGCTGTGATGCTGCACAGAGGAGCTGCAGGACGTCTGCTTCCATTCCCAACCTGTGACCTGCTGTCATCAACTTTAGATCCTGTAGTTGTAAAATGTTTTGTGAGGAGTTTGTAGAGGTGAGCTGCCACTTTATTCTGACTTTTCTCCTGTTTTCCATTAGCATAGTGAGGTAAGAGACTTGTGGTTTGGTGAATTTTATTTTTCTTCAGGTAAGAGAAAATACAGTAGTTTGTTTTGTTTGTTGTTTTGGTCTGAAGTTGGTAAGACTCCACAAGGTCAATAATTTCACTATTATAAATAAAATCACTGTTCTATCACATAATCCTGATTTAGTGGCTGTTTGAGTGGTGCAGAACGTGGAATCGCCCATAAATAATTGCATTCTGGTGGTTGTTATTGCGCTGGGGTGTAACATCACACAAACACTACATCCATCTGTTCCTGGCCCGGCCCTTCGCTTAAATTTTAGAACTTGGTGTGGCTCGCAATGCCTGGATTAATCAATAAGGTAGTTTAGCATCTTGATTTTAAAAGCTTGGGTTGGGACCTTTCTGCAGGGAGTTTACATGTTCTTCCTTTATCTGCGTTGGTTTTTCCAGAGTATTCCGCTTTTCTCCTACAGTTCAAAACATACGTTGGGTAACCGCCTGCTAAACTGTCATAAGGTGTGTGTGTGTGTGCATGAGAATTATTGTCATGTTTGTCTATGGCCCTGACTCTGTGATAAAATGGTGGCCTGATCAGGGTGTACCCTGCCACCAGCGTCCTGTGACCCAGAACTGGAACAAGACAGTAAAGGGAATAAAAAAAAAAAAAAACTAATTCATGCTCTATTAAGTTTTACTAATGTATCATTACTATCAACAAATGCTGTCAAGTTTTTGAAAATGTTCTACTTAAAAGTTTTGCACTCATCAGTCTTTTTTCTTTTTTTTTCATCAAGGACTCGGTCTTTATAAACAATCGCAATAAAAAAATCGGTCTCATAAAGTCTTTTATAGTTTTTGCTAATTGTCTGATTCCACAAATTTTACATATTTACTGAAAGGAATTACGACGAGACAAAAACAATAGAGACATACCAAATACCTTTATTTTCAAGTGTACAAAGAAAACATTTCCCCCATCTTAAACTTTAGACAATGGAAGTTAATGCAACACACACATAGGAAAGACCACCATACAGAGTCAACAGTTACTTTTTCTGCTTCTTTTCAAGTTTGATCTTCTTTTCTTCCACCCACACCACTTCTTCACCGTCTTCTGACCTTCTCTTCTCTTTTCTTTTCACTTAATAAGGAAGCTGGAAGAAGAAGAGACGAGTGACACAGAGGAACGAGAAAAACAAGGGAGGAAAACAAAAATGGAGGAACTGAAACACCCGTTTTTGTTGTGAATTGTGTTGTGAAACAAATTCTTCTTCATTTGAGGCGAGATGAACTAAAGCTTGTTGAACATGTATGTGCACATATTTAAATACATGTATATTTTAAAACAGTTTGTGAAAGCCAGTCAGGCAAAAATGCTGCAATATTTAAAATACATTCATGATTCGTGATGGAAGTGGGAAGCAGCAAAACTGCCTCTGAATATTTCAAGCCTATACACTATTCAGAATTCAAAACATGGTCATAATTATATATAGGAAGACGCAATCAAACATAAACGGCAGCAATTCAAATGGAGACATCTTGGAGCTCAACCGAAGCAGCCGTGAAGTGTACAGTCTAATCTCAAGAGTGAAAACAGATTAAAAAAAGACACTTCAAATTATTCTTATCCACATCAAACCAGGCTGATAAATGCAGGAATCTGCATTAGTCAGTGTGTTTGTGGTAAGAAAGCGAAGGACGGAGTCTTAAGTTGCTCAAAGTTTGGACTAATGTGGCTTGTTGTGAAGCTATTAAAACCTTAAAATGATATTCACTGTAAAACAGATATCACAACTTCTCATTCATCATTTTCATAAACAAAACTTGACACAACATTAATATCAGCTACTTTGCTCATTGTGTGAATGTTTATGAAGCATTCTCTATTGTGATCCATTTTTCTTTCGTACGTTTTTCCAGCGCAATTCTCATCCCCCAGTTTTTATGCCATTTCAACAAATCATACATCAAAATGTTCAGTTCTTTCAAGACAATCCTACTATGACTTTTGGTACTGGTGCAACTTTAGCTTTTTAAAATAGTTTGCCTTTTCTGACCATTTTTTATCTCAGAAAGTGAACTGAGTTAATTTTACATCCTTCAAATCTTTAGATGTGTTTACAACCTTTTACTGCTCCTTTCACATTTTGTTCTGGTTCAGCTTCCTTGTGCAAATTTATACATTTTTACTTTCAGCTGATTTTTTTTCAGCTTTTTTGTGCTCCTTTTAGATTTGTTTTGCTAACTTAAGCATTTCTTGCTTCTTTTAATTTCTTTCTGCTATTTTTTTAGCTAATTTTGCTCATTTCAGTTTGTTTATGTAAGTTCCAGTTTTTTTTTCAATTTCAGCTAGCTGTTAGATGCAAATTTGAGCTTTTCCAGCTAATTCCATATTTTTGCACTCATTTCAACCTTTATCAGCCCAATTAAATAAGCTCTCTCTACGTCCTTCTGATAATTTAACCTTTTCCCCCCTGCGTTTTAACATCTTTTCAGCTGTTGTTTTAATTTCAGCTTTTTCAGATTAATTCCACTTTTTTGTGCTCATTTCTGCTTCTTCCAGCCTAACTGGGCAAGCATGTGCTCTCTCTCTGCTTCCTTCTGCTAATTTAAGCTTGCTAAACCTTTCAGCTAGCATTTTAGCTTTTTTCTTTTTTTTTTTCTAATTTCAGCTGTTTTCAGATAAATTCCAGTTTTCTGTGGTAATTTTTGCTACTTTCAACCTAGTTAACTCCTTTCTGCTAATTTCATCTGGTTATGCACATTTCAGCTGTCTTCTGCTATGTTCAGTTTTTCTGCAATTTCAGCTACTATTTAGCTGTTCATGCATATTTTAGCTTCTTCAACTAATTCTACATTTTTTAGCTCATTTCAGCTCTTTCCAGTTCCTTCTGGTGGTTTAAGCTTCTTTCTGTCTTTTCAGCTACTTTTTGCTAATTTCAGCCCTTTTTTTTTTGTCAATTTAAAACTTGTAATTTCTGTGCTCAATTCAGCAAATATGTGTTCTTTCTGCTTTCTTCTACTAATTTCGGCTTGTTCTTCCTTTTCAGCTAAAACGCAGCATGTCTTTTTGCTACTTTCAGTTGTTTTTCAGCCGTTTCTTCAGCAAAAAGCATTCACACTGCATTTTCACGGGAATTGCAATTTTTCATTATCTGTTGAGAAAAGAATCTGGTAAAAGTGACATCAAACCCTGAACTAACGTTGCTCCTTTATTTAACCTGCAGGTCCTGTTTCTGTCTGACACGTTCATCCATCAGAACAGCATTCTGCATTTTGGCCGATGCTTCTGACGTGCTCTTGGCCACGTTCAGACCTCTGCAAACTAAGCATCCCACACTGATGAAGAGGAAAGCTGAGGTTACACGAGGCCGCTGCGTGTTTGCTCTGGAGCTTCATCTCTGTTTGTCGATCAGGAAAAAGGTCAAACCCGTCTTTCATTTCTGACAGAAACTCTGCGCTCCTTTTTCAATTCTTCTCACAAGTTTTTGGACTTGAGAAAAGCCCAACATGCATTTAGGATCACGTTTACATCAGCACATGCTCCACGTTAAGCTGAAAAAAAAAAAAAAAGGAAACATGATGTATGTGTTTTTCAGAAAGGACACGTAGGTGAAACTCCTGTCTTGTCTGGTCTTTTTTTTTTAAGAGAAAGGTATTCAAGAGGGAGAGGACAACGTCGCCCCGCTGGACAATTTACTGCCTTTCCCTGGGAATTCCACACGAAGCGAGTAAGGGAACGGAGAGACAGGGAAAAGCTGGAACAGTAAACTCACCCTGGCAGTTTTATCTTGATTGTCAGATAAAACCGTATCTGCTGCTCTCAGGCCTCGCACGAGAGCCTTTAGCGAGGAGCACTTTGGCTCCTTCTCACGTTCTGCTTTCTGGTGAAACGTCACGAGGACGCCGTCGTTAACGAGGCCAAGGAAAGTGCAGCGAGGCCGTAGATTCTCCTGAAGGCTCGTGGAGAAATGAGAACCTTTCTTTCAACCTCATCAATCCAACGTTAACTGGATTTTAGCTCAGCTCCTCTCCGTGTAAAGTATTTCAGACATGAGGCAACTGCTGGGTTTAAAACCCAAGCAGCTCTTTCAGATCAGACTTTTTTTTTTTTTACATTTTTTACACAGAAAACTTAAAATCTTCATCCCAGAGATTTAAACTGAAAGGATTTTATGATGAGAAAGGACAGACTTATGGTTCAACATTGTACGTTTTCCCCATCTCATAGTCTTCATGTTAGCACTCAGACTGTATTTAGGATGACTTCCAGCTACTACCACCCTAAACTTTAGCTCAGTATCTGTCAAACTGAACAAGTTATAGTCATTTTAGTGTTTGTTAATGCCAGTTAGCTGTGGCGGCCATCTTAAATTGAATTGGTAAATTAAATATTCAGTTGCTGATGTGCAGCCGTTTATTATTTTCGGATAGTTTTACTGTGAGGTATTTTGCTAACAGACAGGTAGCGTTAGCTCTAATTCTTAATGACAATGTTTTAACCTCAATCGTGTTGAGCTCGGAGTTTTTGTGGCTGTTATCACGTCAAATCTGAGCTCAGCATCTGTAAAAATGGCTGAGTTATGTGTTTTTTGTGTGTTTTTGATAGTCAGTTGACTATAGCAGACATCTTCAGTGAGGTTGACTCCAAAAGCGAATTGGATGTAGATAAATATTTATTTTTTTACAAAGTACTTTCCGCGAGTTTCATTAAAATCTATCCAGATGTTTACGGGGTATTTTGCTAACAGACCGACTTAATTGACTCGGATAGCTGTTGGAAGTTTGAAAAACAGATTTTGTGCCATTAATTGGTGCTCAGAGTACGTGTTGGGAATGACTGTCAGCTACTACCACACCAGGTCTGAATTTAATATTTTTAAAAGTGATTGAATAATTGTCATTTTTGTGTTTGATGCGGTCACTTAGAATGTGGCGGCCATATTGGATCGCGTTAACTCCAGTGTTAACCAGCTGCAGATGTACATGCAGTGGTTACATTCAGTGGGTTTTCATTCAGTTTTTTTTAAGGTCTCTCTTGCAAATGAGTCCTCGAAACTCAATGGGAGTAAACCTGTATTTATGAATAAAAATCCGTCCACTGCTTCATGATATATTTTGCTAACACACAGACAAACATTGGCTTAAAACCAAAATATTCTCTTAACTGAACTTTGCTGTGGATACACGTGCTTTTCATTAGATTCTTCTATAAATTATAGTCTTTGATGCCAAATGGAGAGAAACTTTTTTCTATGCTGAGTACACGCCAACACACGTGTGTGTTTCTGCACACAGCAGAGTCACACACAGTAGCCTGACCCAGCGGGCCGGGTTAAAGAGGAGTTAGGGAGGCGGAGGAGGCGGATGAACTGAGACTCTGGTTATCTTCAGTCTAAAAAGAGCGTTTTCCCACAACGAGGCTGCTTGTTTAACGCACCGTTCAGATCTTTGCTCTTTATTGCTCCTCCTGTGAAAGTTTTATCTGATGTGGGTTTCCATAAAAACTGTAACCTATGACTCACCTGTTGACCCACGGCTGAAAAATTAATAAACTTCGTGTTTATGTTGTACTTTTATGTTCGGGCTGTTTACCGCTTTGGGGCTTTTATCGTTATCTTTGTCTGTCCCTGAAGCTCTGCAGCATGAAGTGAACATGGAGACGCAATAAAAAAGATGGGGATCTGCCAAAACAAACCTCTGGATGATGCGTCCGTTGATTCTGGTGCAGAACGGACCCAGTTGCCGTTTAGAAAACATCAGATCGTTCCGTCACACATTTTATTAATCGCCTGCATTTTTTTCCAGCTAATTTTAATTAATCCCAAAAAAAATTGTCAAGAGAGTAAAACGTTTGATCATTTTGTGATAAAATGATAATAGTGTGAACGTTTATGAAGCATTCACACCATTGTGATCCATTTTTCTTCCATACATTTTCCCACAACTTTCTAGTTCCGCAATTTTTGTGCTATTTCAATGAGTCATCCAACGAAACATTCAGCTTCTTCAGGAGAAGGGTGCTATGACTTTTAGTATTGATGCAACTTTAGCTTTTTGAAATATTTAGCCTTTTCTGCCACTTTATAGGAAATAAATGGAGCTCAGTGAGATCATGTACTTACAATGAAACATAAAAAAGCTGAAATTAGCTGATTTTTTTCCTCCTCAATCGCTCTCGAGCAAGACGGATGCTTTTCTTCCCTCTCGCGTCTTCCTCCTGCTTTTTTTGTTCTCTATCCTGTGTATTGGAGCTTCTATTTACACATCTTCCAAACTGTAAATTAGTGTCATGGATTTGGTCAGCTGGACTTTCAACGCAACTGATAACATTTTTTCAACCAAGCGACAGGGTGCTGGAGAGCCCTCATGCCCCACTGAGACACATGCAACAGGGTACAAAAACAACGGTGACTTATCTGAATCTGGCCTCCCCGTTCAGCCTTGAAGGAGGCCAACTTATCAAATATCTCCTGGGGATGTGTAAACCAAGGCTCTACTATTCTTTCCTCATGGTCTTTCCCCTTTTCTATCTAAATAATAAGGTGCCGTGCTCCTATAGAGCTGCAGCCACGTGCACTCCGCCCATCTTTTGGACGACTTTACAAAATATAACCTTGCTGTACTTCGATCCGATGATAATATATCTTATTCTGATTCTGATTATGTTGAAATAAATAAAAAAAATACAGCTGAGAAGGCTAAAAGAAATTTAAACTACTAGAAGGAAGTAGAAGGAGCTGAAATGAGCACCAAGAATGTGGAATTAGCTGAAAAAGCTAATTTTAGCATAAAAACAGCTAAATAGTAGCTGAAATAGCATAAAAAGTTGAAACCTGCAGAAATAAGCTGAAAAGAGCATACAAAGTTGAAATTAGCTAAATAAGTTAATTAGGCTGAAAGTAGCAGAAATTACCATGGAAAACTTGAACTTATATAAATGCAGATTAAATTAGCAATAATAATAATAATAATAATAATAATAATAATAATAATAATAATAATAATAATAATAATAATAATAAAAAGCTAGCTGAAAAAGTAGAACAAGATTAAATTAGTAGAAGAAAGCAGAAAATAAAACATGTTTGCCCAGTTAGGCTGAAGGGAAAAGAAATGGGCACACAAAAATGTGAAAATTATCTAAAATTAGCTGAAATGAGAGAAAAAAACAAAACAGCTGAAATTAGCTGAGAATAGCTGAAAAAAATGGCACAAGGAAGCTGAAATAGGGTGAACCGGAACAAAATGTGAAAGGAGCAGCAAAACGTAAACACATTCGAAGGGAAATGAGCTCAATTCATTTTCTATAGGGGAAAAAATAGAAGAAAAGACTAAATATGTTAAAAAGCTAAAGTTGCACCAATACCAAAAGTCATAACAGGATTGTCCTGAAAGAGATGAAAGTTTTGATGTATTGTTGAAATGGCTTGAAAATTGCTGAACGAGAATCAGGCCGAAAAACGTACGGAAGAAAAATGGATCACAACAGAGTGAATCATAAACATTCACACAATAAAATGGGTTTTACTTTGTACAATCTTACAAACTTCCTTCAACTAATTCACCAACTGAAGCGTGAGCTGTGATTTTAAACAACGATTCTGGACACAGTAGTGCTGGCACTTTCTCCTGATAACTCTTCAGTGGCGCCGCCATCTTCGGCAAGGCCAACCTTTCACATATAATCTGGTGGATGAGTTCAAATTGGAACGCAGCGCGCCTCCTCTTCCACACTTGAGCTGTTTGCGATGAGGACAGAGTTTTTCCTCTGGACGGACATGACTGAACATCCTGAGGAGACGCGGGAAGACAATCCGCAGACTGGATCTCCGAACTGAGGGAGGAGGCTTGGATTGGGTGAGGCTGAGAACGGTGAGAGCCTTTCTCAGGTTGGTCTGCCCCGACTTGACGGCTTGTTTACCTGTCAGGTTGTTGCTTTTGTCTGGGCCTCCCAGGAGAGACACAAGAGCCGGGACCACCGGTGGAGTGTGTGTATTGGAGTGTTTATCTTTGGGTGTGTTCTTTAAAAACTTCGTCACGTGCTCCTCTAGGTGCATAGCTTCGAGTTTTGCAAATGTTTTTACACTTGCGTGCATGTGTGCGTGTGCACATGCGTGTGCTAACTCAAACACCTGTTGTGTTTGTTGCTGGGCGGGCTTGTGTACAGATGCAAAAATGTGTGACTAATTTGTTTTTTAGAAGCTGCAGACGAAATGTAGTTTCAGGCAACGATATGCCCCGAGGGCCAGAAGCAGCACTTTGACCACGTCAACCTTTGATGTCATCGAAGACAAAAACATAAATTTTTGATAGAAATTTCCTTTAGACTCTAAAGATAGGACAAGTTGAGTCTAAATGTTGCATTTTCTGATAAAAGTTGATGTCTAAACAACCATCACCAGTGTTTTACCACAAGCCGTGTGTTTAATATGTTGTGGGAACGTCGCTGCGTTTCGATTATCCATGCCGATTCAACGATGCTCCATCACAGGAGTTCTCAAGTGCTGTCTGTGAGTCTCAGAGGTGTGCAGTCTGTCCCTTTTTTTAATTTTCCCTGAAGGTTTTGGGAGACAATTTTTCTCCAAATAGTCACAGAAAATACGAACATCTCGATTCTTCCTCGTTGTTCGTTGTGGGCGTCTCCAACCAAGTCTTAGGAGCACGACAGCGGTTTTGAACACTTCTCTGATGGGAAACGTTGGGGCAAATCTCCCGAACATCCGTGTCTAATCACCACACCGTTGATTATTATTAATTAAAAGATTAAAATCAGTCTGTCTTCATTTCAACAGTGTGGTGCAACTGCCGAGGTTACACATCAAGCCGAGGTGAGCGTGACGTGGGCAACCAGATAATGTGCCTGCCTAGAACACAGTTTGACAAGCCAGACACCACAGAGCGCCGAGCTACCACAGCCCTCTGTGTGGAGCGGAGAGCCGCCATCTAGGGCGCCTGGGGGAGCAGATGGTGTGGGTTAGGGGCCTTGTTCATGGCCCAGAGTGGGGCAAATGAAAGTGGAGGCAGGTGTGGGTGGTTCTTCTTCTCCACATGCATTTTGATGCTGGCAGTCTAGGGAGTCGAGCCGGCAACTTTCCAACCACAGGCCCACCTTCTCTAGACTCTACACCACCACTCCCCCTATAAAGCAACAAACAAACAAAAATATATATTTATGAAGGAGTCCCTCACTACTTCGCGGTTCGTTTATCACGGACTCGCTCTATCGCGGTTTTTCAAAATAAGCTTGGACATGACACACAATTGGCTGATTGATGGATGAGCCGCACAATTGGCATGAAATTTTTACTTAAAATAAATTATTTTAAATGATGTAAAATCTTCCTCCCGCAACACTGTGCAGCCCAAACTGCAGGATAAGC
>JAVCKU010000031.1:113288-124112 GCA_032273985.1 Hypsolebias coamazonicus
GAGATGTGGAGCATGAGGGTGGAGAGAGACGATGTGATTGATGTGACTATGAAAAAACGTAAACACCAAGGCCAGCCATGTGTGGATCATGACAATACGGGCAAAATCCGGACTAACGATCGCCACGTGCGATCAATTCCGGGTTACGTTCAAATCAGGTTACGTTCAATGCGCAGGAACGGAACTCGAATGGAACTCGAGGACTACCTGTATTTTGATAATCAAAGGACTCTGTTTAATCCAAGGACAGGTCAACACGATCTTTTCAGTATTTTGGTTAAAAGTGTTTAGTCAGTTAATCAGTTTAAATAAAAAAACTGGCATCTGTCTCCTAATTCTTTTTCTCCTCCTTCATTACCTCCTCCTACCTACTTCCGCTGGCCTCTAGGGGAGGGCCAAGTACCGGAAGTCAGGCTTTCTTAAAAAGTTCTGACATGCCTGTAACATGTCAGTGTTTGACAGAGTGTTCCAGAGTGTTCGTCAGTGTGTAAAAGGAAGTGAAGAGATTGCTCTTCTTGACTCAGCACGCTGAGGAAGAGAAGACTCTTGTCTTCTTTGAGCTGTAAATGTGGCCATGAGCTAACAGTCTCGTTCTCAGTTCAGATTTACGGCACGTCGCTGTAAATCCGACAGAACTTAAAGCTCTAAACTTTTTGAATAAAAATTCCTTCTGAGGAATATTTTATTTTGGAAACCAACCGGAACTGCAACTACTTCTTGTCAACCAAGGCAGACTGCAGGAGATGCTGGAAGGTAAACACGCTAATGCTGGACACCCTCTCCTTACCGGATTGAGACTGATCGTCTTTCAAGGTAAAGAGTTGCTGATGTTTACCAAAGTGTACCAGGGTCTGGCTGGACGTCGCATGGAGAGCATGTCATTCCTGGTTGAACTGACTCATGTCATGACAAACTTCCCCTCTTTCCTCCTAACCTTCTTAATCTATCTTTGCCAGTAATATTAAGTTAAAGTCCCTTCAGATATAAGTTAATTAAGATCCATAACTTTATCTGTTGTCCTTTAAATACTCGTCAGCTTGCGAAATTGCAGACGCGTGATTTCATCTGTTGATGTTTTAATTCATAGGAAGTTGATTAGAAACCAACCAAGGTGTACATGTTATGATGTTCATTTAATGATCTGTTAAATAAATTACCTCATTTCCTTGATGGGTCAACTATAATTAACGTTTCATGTCACTTATCTATCACTTGATCACACAAGATGTCTTTAAATTTAAAATGAAGAGAATCTGTGAATAAATAAACAATTAATATTCTTGACTTGAACTAGTCTCGAATATTTAATTGAGAGTGTGATAGGTAATCCTGCTCCTACATCCTACAAAACTATTGAATGAATTTTCTGAACAGAGGCGTGTCTCATGAACCCAGAGTAACAAGACCCGCCTCACATTCAGGAAATCCATATCATAGTTTGCGGGTAGCTACAACGTGCAGTAGCACTGTAGCTAACAGCTAGCCAACTTTTCACCGTAACATGTCAGCTGTGTGGAAATATTTTACACTAAATACCACAAGACAGCAACGTGCAATGTCTGCAAAGCCATAGCGCCACATTAAACCGCAGTCAATTTAGTTTTACATTGGACATTCGAGCTCCAGGGCTTCAGCGGGACACCACTCTCGCTGAACCTAAACACAGGCATCCCGACCCAGCCAGCCGCGTCCAGTCTGACCCGGCCAGCTGTGTCCGTGTCTCGGTGGAGGGACAGGCTGAGAGCGGCTGACCGAAATCAGAACACCCGCCCCGGATCAAACAAGAAAAACACTCTGCTGAAGCCACAGAGCTCGAATGTTTACTGAGAAGTTACTAAACTTAATCGTAATTAATGACCAACAGCTATCAGCTGTAGAAAATGAAGGATTTTGCTGCTTGATACTTGCAGCCAAGATATGGTTTACCCTCCAGGAGATATTTATCAGTGCAACAGTAGACAACCATAAAACGCATATGAATTAAAAATTTCAAGAAAACTGTATTTAAAAAAAAAAAAAAAAACATAAACAGCTACATTATAAGTCAATGTAAAATACTAAAAACAGGAACATGTCTATGTTGGTTTATGCCATGAACTTAGCAGATGTAAAGGTATTTAATATTTTATTTAATTAATTTATCCATTCATTTAAAAGAGACAAAATAAAACAAATTCATCAAAAAGAAAACATTGAATGTAAAGAGTGCAGAAAGAAGAAAAAAAATTCTTATATCACCCCTTTATTTAAAAGAATATATAAAATGTATTCTACTGTTCCATGCCGTGTAATTTTTGAGGTGTGAAAAACATTTTGTATCTTTATAGATGGTGAAAGTTATTTTTGATAACAGTTCGATAAAGTAACAAAAATACATAAAGTATGAATTCATTAAGTTCTGTAGTTATTTTGGTGGGTTAAATTAATTGACCATAGTTAAAATTTTATATGTGGTTCATTAGCTTTCTGTAGTTTTGTGAATGGCTCCATTCTGTCAGTAATCAAATTCAAATTTGCTAAATTAAAGATTAAGAGTTGAGAGAATTAAACCAACAACTTAAATATAATTGGTAGACCAATGAAATTATACTTAGCAGAATTAAGAATTGAGAGAATTAAACCAACAACGTATATTTAGTTGGTACAACAATGAAATTGTACTTGGCAAAATCAGATGGCAAACCATTGAGAAAACTCAAAACTCTTAATGCATAAGGTTGCTTTGTGTTTTTGAATAAACTCAATTATTCTTTTTTTAACAGTGTGTTATTGTTTTAGCTTCTGCTTTGCTTTTAACGTTACGATATCGGTCGATGTTTCGTTCTTCAACAAATTTCAGCAAAGTCGTTCAGCCCTCGGAGTTCACATTGTTTTTTTTACAGAAAGTGCAGTTTCACTAGTTTGATCAATTTTAAATAAGCTTCAAGATTTATTTGGCTTTGCATCTGTCAAATCTACATCTGAGCATCTCTAAAGGAAACTACAATTCAGGCAACAGTACATTTTTCTAAATCATATTTCGTATGAACAATCTCAACCTTGAATGCATTAGTTGACTCGTGCACGTTGAAGATAACTGGGGTTGTTCGCTGTGCTCTCAGTGGGATCCACTGACTTCAGGTGAGCTGGATGACGAACTGAAACAACGTGGAGCAGGAGAGGTGATGTGCAGGAGCAGACAGGATGGTTTGGTTCAGTCTTTGATCTGCGGAGGACCAGAATCCTCTGTAATCCTTTAATGGGCGGCTGCTGACTCACTGGGACAGTCGTCACACTGGAAACCATCTGTCACACTCAGAGCAGCTTGTGAAGTCAAGTCCCAGCCGAACTGGGTTTAACACAGAAGCAAAACCCAAAACATATGAATAAAAAAAACTTCAATTCCAGCTGCGAGTCACAGCTCAGTGTTTTCAGTTGAAATCAAAAGGATTTGGTGTGAGAGATGTTCCATTTTCATCTTTTACCTTTTTGTTCTGCAGTTATTTTTTTTCATTATGAGGTTTAACAAAAAAGATTCACACCCTAATTATATGAAATGTCCCTTTATGCAGCTGCTTTACAAAAAAAAAGACATTGTTAACAATTGATCCACTCAACGTTTGTGTATTTTCATCACATTCCTGTGTCACCTCGTTACGCCACAACAATAGCTTCCTTTTGCAAACGTAACAAGTAAAGCATGACTTCAGTGAGAACGGGATTTGTTGGGACTTTTTCAGCAGATTTCAGGCACCAACATGTCACCTTTAACCTCTCATGGAGCTGAGTTGTTTGTTTCTCATTTAGAAAAGTGTGAACATCAACTGCAGGTTCAAATTCTGTGGGATTTAAATTTTGTTACTTTTCTTCTCTCTTGCAACGTTGGTGTCGACACGATCAGCTCAGATTAAAAACAAAATTCTGTTTGCACTTTTTAAAAAATACCCTGTAAACAAATATTAAATGTCTAATTTTGTTTATTTTTCTTTAAGTGTGTGATGTTTATAAAATGGGCGTCACCGTGGCTCAGCTAGTAGAGCTGTTGCCTCTCAGCGAGAAGGTTGCCGGTTCAAATCCTAGCCTGGGACCTTGCTGTGGGGAGTTTGCATGTTTTATCCGTGCATGAATGGGTTTTCTCTGGTATCCTCCCACAGACCAAAAACATGCACGTTAGGCTGTCTATGTGTCCCTGTGATGGACTGGAGACCTGTCCAGGGTGTCCCTGTGATGGACTGGAGACTTGTCCAGGGTGTCTCCCGCCTCTTGCACAGTGACTGCTGGACATGGGCACCAGTGACCCCTGTGACCCGAAAAGTAGTGGTGGACGGATAGATCCAAATATCAGTATTATTGATACCAACATTGGTATTTATATTGATCAATATCAGTGTCTTGAGATCGATACTTTAGCTTCAGTTTCTCTCTGTGGTTGTAAAGATGCGAGCCGACTGTCTGTGTAAGTGTCGCTCCTGTCACAGCACAGAGCAACTGTGCAAAGGCAGCCAGAGAGGCTTCTGGGAATATTTCTTTGAACTCAAGGCTTTGGAGGTTGTTTTGTTATTTAAACTTTATTTATTGTGTTTTCACTAATTGTTTTTGATTTGTAATTGTTTTTTCAAACCCACAAAAGAAATTCACTTGAGAGGAGACATTTTTATTCCTTTACATCCTTAATATATTTGACTGTTTTATACTTTGTAACTTTTGTTGTGCTGTGATAACTTTGTACAGTTTGTTTATTTAAGAAAAAGAGTGCAATGAAGGGATAATTTTTATTTAATTATTATAGTTTCTGAACACATTGTTTTAATTTATTCTTGAATGAACATTTCTTGTACTATGTTTAAGGGGAAGAATCCGGCCATCGCAAGGTATGGGGAAAATCGTTCTGTTACTGTTCTATTTTTTTCAGAAAAAAGCTTTTGTTATAATAAAATCTTTGTCATTTACTTATAAACCTTGCCTAATTCAATCCTGGGTTTTTACTAGTTAATGATCCAAAGGGGTGGGGAAAAAAAATCACAAAACACTTCACCGTAATTAGTAAAAAGTATCTTATCAGTAATAACGGGCCTGTATGTACTTGGTATTGGATCAATATTAAATTTTTCAGTATCACACACCACTACCAAAAAGGAAGAAGCAGGTAAAAGTTAATGCAGAGCTAAAAAACGCTAAGTGTTTGGTGACATCATCACCACTTCAAATCTTCCGCAAACAGTCTCTGACTGATGGTGTCAGTTTACAACCACTAACAGAGACTTCAACATAAATGCTGAACCAAAGAGCAAAATAACATGAAAATAAATAAATAAACATTTTCACGCTCAGAAACATTGTAAACAGTCAGAAACATTGCACACATGATTCCTACCCAGCATGCTTTGCAATGCTCACGCAGTCTCTGGGATGTGACCCTCTCACACATTTCACACATCTTTACATTAATACAAACAGATTTATTACGGAGAAAACATTGATGACTACGCTCAGCAACTTTGTAGTTTATAAAAGTAGTTAATCACAAACTGGATCACTAAAGTGAGTTAATTCATTATAGTAAATGACGCGAGGGAGACGTCCAACGCACATTGAATGCATCACTCTGCTTCAGCACAAAAGAGTTTTGCTCTGACTCTTTGGTTCCGATGGTCCGAATTAATTTCTGAAAGTTCACCTATATGGACACTGTGATTTATGACCCATTTTGAGTTGTGTTCACTTACAACGTTCTCACATTACAGACAGCCTTACAGTGTCGGTGACAGCAGCACATGATAAAAGTTACCGCTTTAATGTTAGCTTCTGATCAATTTTTTTGCAGTTTAGCATTAGCAAAGCTAATATTTTAGTTAGCTAAATAGTGGTTTGCTGTGCCCACCACTGGTGTGTTTGAAAGGTTAGTGGCTAAAGCACTGGTTTGATCCCTGCTTGGAACTTTTTGTTGAATTGGTAATATATTCCAACATCATTTTTTCCACTTTCTTACATACTGGAATTTGTTTGTTTTCTTCTAAAAACATTCTAAAACTATTTTGAGCATGAGTGTTCAATCCACCACCTTTCTCACATATCAGACAGTCACGTGTTGTGTTAATTCATCTAGTCATGTGGTCAAATTATCCTCGTTTCTGGGGTTGGATGTGTGAGGCATCTGTTTTTCTGATTACCGTAATCAGACCGGATAGTTTTTCACAAGAGACAATCTCGACCCGCGGGAGGAAGAAAAATGTTTGCAAGCAAAACAAACAAACAACAACAACAACAACAACAACAAAAATCAAATATTAAGCAACATATGTCCTGTTTTTATCACTGAAAATGTTACAGTTTCTAAAATTTGTGTGGTTTTAGTCCATACAGCCATTATCTTTACCCATTTCCCTTTTCAGGTCACGAGGGTCACAGATGCCCAATCCAGCAATCACTGTGCGAGAGGCGGGGGACACCCTGGACAGGTTTCCAGTCCATCCCAAGGACACATGGACACCAACGAGACAAACAATCCACTCTCTCACTCACACCTAGAGACAATTTAGAGTTACCAATCAGTCTAACATGCACATTTTTGGTCTGTGGCATGAAACCGGAGCACCCGGAGAAAACCCACACATGCACAGAGAGAAAGGTCCTGGACCAAGATTTGAACCGGCAACCTTCTCGCTGAGAGGCAGCAGCTCTACCAACTGAGCTTCCGTGCCGCCTGCGTGGTTCAGGAAATTAATGTTCGCCCCTCTAATATTTTTACTCAGGAGCCAACACTGAATAAACGACTGGAAGAGGAGAAATAGGAGCAGTTATTGAAATGTTGGAAATGGGTCCAAATAAAACATGGCAGGTTAGACCCCCCACCCAAAAAATATGACAAAATAAACACCCTTTAGAAGAAGAGCTCTCCTTTAGGACTGTTTGGCTTCAGGGCACCAATTAGGCCTTTGGAGGGAAATCCTCGCTCTGGAGACAGTCTCCCTTCCTCCCATCCCTGAGCAGGGATTAAAAATGGCCGAGCAGGAAAACCATGACCTGCAAAGCCTTTTGCTTTTTTTTTCTTTCTCTCTTTCTTCTGTGTAAAGAGTGGACTTTGTGGGGGAGGGATGAATATAGATGTGTCTGCAATGTTCACTCTGCTGATGGGACGTCCTTCTTGAAAGCCTCCCTACCCGTGTGTGTGGTGTCATTTGACCAATCAATTAAAAATCTGTTTTGTTAGACAAAAAAAACAAGAAATTTTGACAATTTTACGAAACCGCCATTTAAACAATAACAAAAAAAAAACGTAGTCTTTTCATGGATTGTTTTTTCCAGAACATGTGCACACACAAAAAAAAAAAATAAATCCATTGACATATGCTCAATATAAAATGTAAATGGCTGCCAAGAGTCCCAAAATCTCTCAACAGAACTTTTCCAAATGAATATGACACATAGCTTCTCTTATCCAATGTTCATATGCCGGGGGGATGCAGATCCTTCCATCTGCATAAAATATCAATAAGTCTCCTGGCTAGAAGAGAGACAGCAACAATCATATTCCTCTCATACTTGCTAAAGTATGCATCCACAGGGGCCACCCCCAAACAATGAAATGAATGGTGATGGGTACGCAGTTTTTCTACATATCCCAGATAACGTATAAATGATAGACTGCCAGTAGCTGCACACTCTGAACAAGTCCAGAATGAGTGTAAGAGCTTAGCTGGAGTTTGTTTACAACAATTACGTGCAGGATCCAGGTCAGTTTTGATCTCGGACAGTTTGTTTTTGGAACAATGCAGACGGTGCACCACCTTGAATTGAATTACAGCGTGTCAGATAGAGGATGAATAGATGTTCTGAACGATCTTGACGAAAACTCTTTTTTAATTTATTTTCGGGCAGAAAATGTAATTACAGCCCCATCTGTCAATTCATTGTACTCTGTATTTGTTGCATTTATATATTGAAAAAAGTTTTATTTATGTGACTTTAACTGCTATAAATATTATTTATGTCATTATTTGATATGTTTTCTTTACATGTGTGGTTTACTTTATTTATTTATTTTGAATATTGATTTGTTTTTGTAAGTTGCACCATGCAGGAACCATTTTTCAGTGCTATGTTGCACTGGGGACACTTTAAGTTGTTACAACCCTCCTCCAAGTGGGCATGTGCAGCAGGAAAAGTTTGATGTCCTGCCTAAAGTCTTAAGAAGTTACATTGCCTTTTTTTGGTTGAAGATTTACTTTTGTTCCAGCGGACTCATTCCCTCTATGGTTATGTGCAGCCAGCGAGGTATGTTTATTTCTGTTATGTTTCATTGTACATATTTATAGTAAATTTGTATGCAATATATCATATTTTGTACATTGTTATGTGCTTTGAGCAGTTTGACGGTGGATATGATGGCCATAAGTGCCGTTCAGGTGATTAAATCCATCAGTAACAGAAGAACTATGGTGTCTATTTTCTGCAGGGAGTGACAGTCATATTATGGAATAATCGTAAATAAATTTGTAACCGTCACAAATTTTCCCTCAGTTTTGTGCTTTATATCACATATTTATCAGTGGTAGTTCAGACTGATCCCACATCTTTTAAAACTTTGCCATTTCCTATTGGAATCAACTCTTGTTTGTTAGCTAAATATCTCATGAACCACTGAACAGACCATTTTACAGTTGTTTTCCATGTGAAGTCAAACCAGTTCAAGATGGACGCCACAGTCAATCGACTTTCATCTACACAAAAATAACTCCTGTAAACTGTTAGATGTTTAACTAGACTGGTCCTGGGATTTTGGTCTGCTCAGAGACGGGATTATAATTAAATTATGAGCCGGTTCTGACTGGGTTAAACTGGGCGAGTAACTCTAAAAAGAGTCTCCCAGGGATTCAACATCCGTCAAGGAATAGAGTTTGTTTTGCTTGCCACATCACGTAGAAAGGCTTTTGAAGCACCTTCTCATATTTCCTTACACGTCAGTCCATATAAGATACATTGAGACCACACTTAGTCACGCCCCCCTCATACACGTGACAGGAAGAGCTCCCTTTCTGTGAAGGAGGAGTCTATAGGCCCTATATATTTGTAATGACACAGGACATCTGCCCTTCCGGCTCCAGATCCCTTCAAACTATACCGAAGAGGCCAGCGCTGTAACTTTTGATTTTAATACAGTTGTTAAAAGTGAATTCATGTTTCCTTGATTTATTATTAGTATGAGTTTCCACTTCTGAGGGAGATCCGAACCAGGAGAAGTGGCGTGGGCTGGAGGCGGGTCCTCAGTCCGAGAGGAAGCCTAAGGCACCCGGCTAGCAGTAGCTGGCTGCAGTGAGCCAACCAACAAAACTTTACTGATACTGAGCTCCATTTTGCACTGGCAGTGTCTGATGGTCATTCACTCTGCTCATAAACCAGGGTTCATGAGTCTGAACTTAGTGGTATTTGCAAGGTTTGATTAAAATCGTCCATAACTCCAATTCTCAACTTTAAATGACGACTGAACCATCTACAATCCTGCAAGGAAGGAATATTCGGCCTTTAATTTAAAAACATGATTTTTCTGCAGAGTCCTCAACATTGAATTGCACACATTCAGATTAATTAGAAATTGTTCACCATTTCATGCTGTAAACAGTTTTATGCACGCAGTGATTTTGATCTTAAGTTCTTGTGTAACCTCTAGGTGTCAAACAGCAGCTATGACCATTGACCCTCTAAGAATGATTTATAACAGAGGAGTTAAGAGCTCGGACAGAAACTTAACTGGATGACTTTAGGTGATTTATTTTTAATTCTCAAATCTTGTACTTATTTCTAAAGTTCTAATTGGACAGGCTCCTCAGGGGTTCAGTGACCTTTTGGTTCCTCTTCAATCCACGAGCGCAGTAACTCGTGGAGCAGACAGTGGGAACTATAAGGTTCCTTTAATTTAAATGTCCTTGGGTCTGTACGAGGACTTAATGTGTGGAGTTCTAGATTTGAAACTTATTTCCAACTGGAACCATTTTAGATCAAGACTGAAGAGGTTTCTGAAGAAGAACCAGTTTTATATTCATGAAGAAGTGCCACTCTTTTAATGACGTTAACATGATCAGTTTTTAATTGTGTCATATGAATGGTCTAAATAGTGTAATGTTTAGTTGCTTTTTTTTAAAACTGCATTTTGAATAGTTTATTTTTATGTTGCTTCAGGCTCATCCAGGGACAGGAATTGCAAATTAAGCCCAAGTTATAAATGTTTTAATTTACAAATAAACAATGAAACAAAATGAAACAATAGCAGTGCACACTCATTAAACCAGAACAATATTTGTTTCATATTTAATTGAGTGATAAGTTGATTTTTATTATTATTAAATGTGTGACCACTGGCCTCCTATAGTTCCATTCATCATCATGTTAAACTGCACACAGTTCATGGAGCAAGTCATGAAATTAATAAGCAGCGGTTAGAGAAGGTGAGCTGGTTCAAACCCCTGGACCAACAACATCAAACCACCCTCATTTGCCCCACTCTGAGCCCTTGAGCAAGGCCCTTAACCCCCACCATCTGCTCCCCCGAGCGCAGCTCTCTGCGCCACACAGAGGGCTGTGGTAGCTCGGTGATCTGTGGTTGCGTCAGGAATAAAAACAATCGCCAAGTCTTCGTGCGAGTGAGGTCGCTGGGGCGACCCCTGAAGAAGGGAGCAGCCGAAAGAAGAAGAAGAAGAAGAACGTAATCTGATTTTGTTTGTTTTGAGACATTGAGCTTTTCCATTGTTGTGTTCAATTTTGTTCAATCAAATCTTTCACTGCTCTCTTTATTTATTGGCAGTCATCGATAGAGCAAGCAAAAAGTGGGGGGGGGGGGGGGGGGGGGGG
>JAVCKU010000031.1:216311-230187 GCA_032273985.1 Hypsolebias coamazonicus
AAAACAACGCCAGCACACATTTTGTGCCTCTAAAATGTATTTTAAAGCTGCTAGCTTGCTAACAGACAAGAAAAAAAACCCTCAGAAAACAATGAAAAAAGTGCCGTATGCAGCCGGATGACGTCATTTGGTGCAATCAGGTGCCGTTCGTAAATCCGAAACGCCGTAGGTCGGGGGCGCCGGAACTCGAGGACAGCCTGTACTTTATATAGTTTTACACGATACCGTCATGCACAGAGAGTGACAGAACAAGAAACAGACCTTTCCTACACTCAGTACTTATATTTGACTAATTTGCGCTCAGTTTTTACACAATTTTATTTATGGCAATATTTAATTTTAAATGTAATCACAAGCATTGAGATTATTTGTCAATTTACCACCAAAAACTCAGCAAACCGTTTTAAATGTGTGTTTTTTTAACAGACTAGACGACATTATGGACAGTTTCACTATGAGCAGCTGGTTTAATGACTGTAGGCATCTCTACATGAATCTGTGACGTTCACAAACAGCTGAAGGTTCCCGTTAAGACACTGGTTGAGATTTGGCCAACCTTTGTGTCCCGTACTTTAGAAATACGGGTCTGATGGGTAAAACCTACACCATCTTTGATTGACGATCAGAAAAGTTTAGATTTCCCCTCTTGTACACGACTAAATGAAGCCTCAGAGCAACAACAAGTACTGTACAGTTACGGAGAAGTGAAATTATAATTAAAAAGATGCCCCCTTCCTGTTTTTAGGAACGGTACAACAAAAAAGTCTATAGTTTTAAATTTTGACAGTGTAGCTCTTTAACACCGACACCAGACATCCTCACCTTGATGGTGGCGTATTCGGGCTCGTAATTGTCATCCCACAGGTCCTTCTCGTAGTAGAAGAGCCCGTCGTTGATCACTTTGGCCAGCTCGTTCGTCAGCTTGGCGCGGGACGTGTGCTGCCCCGTGCGGTCGCCCCCCGGGTGTTTCCTCAGGTAAGGAGGTGTCTGCGTCAAGATCAGGATCTTGTTGACGTCGTGGTCGTCGAGCTCGCCGTCCGTGTCCTCGTCCGACCAGTCAGTGAAGGTGTTGCGGCGTCCGTCTATCTGCTCCATCTCTTCGTCAAACATGAAGTCCAGCTCCTCCGGCTCGTCTTGCTCGGTTCCGTCCTGATCGAGGAGAAAGAAAAGTCCAGATGAAACGATCAGAAACTTGTTGGATTTTAAACCAGATTGATTTCAGTTAAAGTTTTGAGTTTTTAAGGTCAGTTGGCTGTGGCAGCCATCTTGTATTGGGCTGGCTTCACAGGTTAATCAGCTGTAGATTGACTACATATTTTGCTAACAGGACACAGACACGAGCCAAAGCATTATCTGCCTTCACCTTTCAGTGCAGGCCACATAAACAAATGCTAGTTAAACAGAAAAATAGAACAAACTTTAAAACTCATACCTGCGTCTGCTCAAAGATCACGAGTCAGTTCTAAGGTCTGAAACAGTGTTTTGGTTTTTAATAAATTCTAATGTTGGGTTTCCATTTTTCGTGTTTTCTGACCTTATTTGCCGAGACGGCAGGCGTTGGTGAGGAGCCGGGCGGAGCAATCGGAGACCGAAGCGCCTCGTCCTTTTCTTTTTGTTGCTGCAACGAAGGGGCCTACATGAGTCAACCAAGCACAAGAACAAAGGGTGGATGGAGAGATGAAAAAAAAAAAAAAAACAGCTAAAGAATGACATCTTCGTTGGTTTTAAGGGATGTTAAAAGACAGCTAAAATGGACAGATATGCTGAAAACTCACTGCTTCTACAAAAACAGCCTGCTGGACACAAGGCAGTGCAACGCGGAAATATTTCAAGTACTCTAAACAAATTATCACTTTTTTTCTGCGTCAACAGAGAAGATTTTTAGATGGAGGCTACATCCTGGTCTCTTTCAAACGTCTAAACAAGAAAATTATAATGTGACATGTATGCAGATGTTTTTGATCATTTGTTGGTTTTTCTGGGTCTAACCTTGGGTCTGGCTGGAGATGGTCTGGGTCTCTTCTTCACCTCGATCCAGGACTCTGAGTCCAGATCAGGCAGACTGGCAGAGAGGCCTTTTGGCATTGTCTTGAGGTTGGAGATATCTGGTTCAGTCTTTGTCTGTGGTTGCTTTGGGGTGGAGGACCTGGAGGAGCCTGCAGCCGATACAGAACACCAGAGACAAGATCTCATGTGAAACTGGATCTCGGTTTTTGAGATTTTGAATGAGAATGGAGTATTTTTAAATCTTTCAGTCTGGTTTTCAGCAGTTACACAGCACCGAAACGCTTTAGTTAGGGTTTGTAACGGCATTCTGTTAGCAAATGATTCTGGTCAATTTGCGACACTTGTACTCCTGGAACTTATTCATCATTGCTTTTGATATTGTTGACAACAGTATCCTTATATCAAAGGTAGAGCACTGGGTTGGGATTACAGGCGAGCATTAGAATGGTTCCGTTCATACCTAAGTGACAGGAGTTTCTGTGTTAAGACTGGAAATAGCATATCCGTGTCAGTGCCTCTTTCCTGTGGGGTCCCACAGGGCTCGATTCTTGGACCCCTTTTATTTTCACTGCTCCCTTTGGAGTCTTTCCTGAGGAAACATGGCCTTTCATTCTATTGTTATGATGACTGTCAGATTTATCTGCCCTTAAAACCCAACAGTTCTTGCTCCATTCGCCCTCTGTTAAAATGTCTTGATGACATCAAGGCATGGATTTCACATTTTTTAAGTTTTAATGATCAGAAGACTGAAGTCATTGTGTTTAGCCCTAGCTTTACTTCTGTCTCTGATCCTATAAACCTAGACTCTTTTCAGTCTTACCTTTAGCAGTCTGTTACAAATCTTGGGATGGTTTTAGACTCTGACTTTAAGTTGAATAAATAGATTAACTCTGATCTACAAAAAAGCTTCTTCCAGTTAAGGCAGATAGCTACCGGCAAGCTCAAGCCTGTGTTGACCAAATCTGACCTTGGAAAAAAAAAAAAATAGTCCATGCATTCATTACAACCCGGCTGGACTACTGTAACGCGCAGGTGTCCCTTTCACATCTCCAGCTTGTCCAAAATGCTGCAGCTCGGCTATTAACAGGAACATGTAGGTTTGAGCACATTTCACCAGTTTTGTCCTCCCTTCAGTGGCTCCCTGTACATGTCAGGATTGATTTTAAAATAATTTAAATTTAAAAGTGTATTGATGGCCTTGCTACTTCAAACATATGTTCCTTCTCGGGTGCTGAGATCATCAGACCAGCTGCTTTTGGTTGTACCGAAAACCAGGCTGAAGCTCAGAGATGGGGCTTTTTCAGTCATGGGCTGTAAACTCTGGAATATTAAGACAGGCCACTTCACTCCCTGTGTTTAAATATCTCCTAAAAACACACCTGTATTCACTGATGTTCAACATTGTTTAGCTCACTGTCAAGCACCTTGGTAACAGCTGCTGTTTAAAATGTGCTTTACAAATAAACTTGACTCGGCAGTTTGACAGTTTCCACTGGGATGTTTGGGACCAAAGCACAAGGATGCAGGAGGATCCTAAAAGAGATCATCTTCACCTTTAAGCTCATCAGTCGTCTGTCTGGGGACGAACTCGGGGCAGTTGATGAGCTGGGAGAAGTCCGTGTGGTTGGGCATCATCAGACCAGGAAGAGGCCACTTCTCTGGGTCCTGCTTTCGACGGATCTTCATGTCGATCACCTCCACCTCTTTGCTATCCTTCAAAGCCTGAAAGACAGTTAGTCTGCATGTTCAAGGATAATGAAGGTGGTAAAAACATAGCAGCTGCAGAAAAATGAATGCGCACATGATGGAAAATTAGCCGTTCGCTTCTTTTCATACATTTTTGGATGCAAACATTCGGTTTTATAGCTGATAAACTGAACTTTTGATTTGAACTTGTAGAAACAAACTGCCTAAACATACAAGTTAAACAAGTTAAACTTTTTTTGGTTGCGCTACATGTAGGCAACTTGAATTACTTTACGCAACCTAAACATCAATATTTTGTACTCATTACTTAAAGACATAAAACTGTTTTCAATAAAATTTTGTTTTAGACAGAACTATTTTAGATTTTTCTACCTGGATTATTGAGCATGCATCAGGATATTAAAAGCAAAGTGTTCCCTTTCCTGAACATCCCGTATTTCCCATTTTTAAAGAAGCGTTTGGTCTAAAACCTGCATGTTGGGTTCACTGGTGATTCTAAATTCTGAGTGTGTATACAGGGTATATATACAGAAATTCTTGAGTTAAATTTAATACCTTTTAATACCTTTAATACCATCACAATATTTTTTAATACCATCACGACACTGAGCTGCAACAGTAGCGGCAACCTCTTGTACTTCAGTTCAGAGCAACTAATTGTAAAGTGATGGATTACTGTGATTTTCTTCCTAAACTTTGGTAGTAAATGTAGTTTTATAACAGTTACTGGATACTTCAAGTTGCTTCTTGCTTCAATAAAAGCACTGATCTATTTGTTATTTAAATCTAACCCAAGACAAAAAGTTGTTTAATTGTTCCCACACACAACATATCTCTAATGACAAACAAAAAATATGTGAACTTTAAAACAGAACAGTTTAATTAAACTAATTCAACAATGAACACATGCACAATTCAAAAACAGAGGTCGGCCTGTAAGTCACAGTTTTTGCACAATTTACATGCCCTGCGACTTGTAGGCCAACGTGACATATTTATGGATTTTTTTCCCATAAACCATTTTTTTGACTGAGATATGACAGTTTCCATTCATTATGACTGAAAACAAACAAACAAAAAAACCAGCAGTACTTGATGGCAGCAGAGTAGTAACAGTTGTATGGCATGCTGTTGGCTGTTGTATCATGTACCGGTAATAGGAAAACGTGGCTATAATGACAAATTCAAAAAAAGTTCAAGACAAAAACAACTGGACTTTATTTATTATACTATACTTTGTTTTGTTTTTTTCTTGCACGTTATAGAATTTACCATGTCCTGGATGACTGAGAATCTTCAGCAGCTTTTAATGACTCAATCGGCCTGCCATACAATCACCACCTTCATTCTGCTCCCTGCTTGGATCCGTCAAAACAGCTGCACCACCCCATGTGCATTTATTAAGCAAATGATAGACTGAGACACACCTCTGCTATATTTTTGAGCGAACAAATAATTGTTTAGGTGCTTTTTCTTGTTGAATTTCGGAGAAACGAGCCACGTTCCTCCTTCCTGTTTCTTTTTACAGACATGACAATAAGCCTCTCGGCTGTTGGCTGAAGCCGAAGTCTCTGAATCTGGCGTTCTCTAACCAGAAGTCTGAAAACTTTAATTTCCCCATGACGGTTCTGGAAGCTCTGTCGGCCCTCGGCCGGCCGCAGGCGCGAACGCACACTGACCGACGATATGACGTCATTGATTTAGCTTGGTTAGGTCCTACTCGAACATAAAATTAGAAAAGATAAATAAATTCACAGAATTTTTTTAGCTGTTAGAACGGGTAAAATATAGTTGTGTAGGTTTAAAAAAAAAAACCTTGTCAGATGACATTTATTACTTTTTAATGGCCATAATTTGTGTTAATTTTATTTACTACCTTTTAATACCTTTTACAACCCCGCGGGTACCCTGGTATAAACTGTTGTCTCCGTGTCCCCATGGTGGACAGGTGACCTGTCCACGGTGGACCTCACCTCTTACAGGAGACAAACACCAGCTCCCCATGCCACTGACAACACACGTCTGCTTGCCTCTATAATTAGGTTGACGTCTGTAGTGAGAGCCTGAACTCTGTGGAAACTGGCGATGAGCGCGATGGGCAGGAAGCCCTCCTGATCCATCTTCCTCCTCAGGAAAAAGTCCCGCTCCAGGTTGTCCAGGCTGAAGTAGTATTCTCTAGAGGAGGCGAGAAACAGGACGCCATGGGGTCAACACAAACCTCGTTATATCTAGAAAGAGTAATACTGTACTAACAACAACAACAAAAAACTTCTACACTTCAGAAAATGCACTTTGTTTTTTTAGGCAAACAAAAAAACAGTAAAGAAAGATTAATAGATTAAATCTAGGTCCTGAAACAGATCAGAGCACATTAAAATATTTTGCTGAGTTTATTTTCTTGTCAACATGAACACACTCGCAGGACTAGAGGCCAACCGTTTTTATTGTCTGCCCCTTTAAGGCCCAGAAACTAAAAGGCCCGCTCTGCAAAACAAGTTTCAAGGTAACGTGGGCGAAAATCAACAGAGGAGGAAAAAAAAAAAAAACCCTTTCCATGCAGACTTCTGTACTTTGCAAAAACCTTTACAGAGATTTATCGTTTTCAGTTTTACCTGCTGAATAATGTATTACTAAAAACTAAAAGTACTGATAAATATGTCTAGACTCATCAGAATTAGTCAAAGTGATATTAGGACCTGATTTCTTTTTTACTCCTTTTTTACTCTTTTCTTTATTTTAATTCTACCAAAACTCAAATAAATGACAACCTAAAGCAATTAACAGGTTTTTCTCATGTCGTCACACATGTATATGCACTCAAAGACAAGCTGCCGTCCCAACAAGACCCGATCCTTCCGTTCAGTCCACAAAAGCCGCGTCATGAATCAGTGAGCGTGTTTTCATCCCTTCAGCGCTGCGATCAGAGGTGTGGAACTTCTCTCCATTGATTTTCACTCAGAGAAGAGACATGAACTCATCACATCTACAGCACCGTTCTATACACCTCGTCTTTAACAGAAGAACTGAACTTACATCTGCCTCTTGATGTAGTCCTTCAGCAGGTCCTGGTCCACGGAGTACAGATCGTTGCTGCTCATGTTGTCGTAGTAGTAGGTGACAGAGTTGCTGTATTTCTGGCCGTACGGTCCGTCTTTTCCATCGTAGGTCTTGTAGTTGTAGTGGTAATCATAGTGGCCTTCGCAGGAGAGAAACAGACAGGTTTTTTTTTTTTTTTAAGAGATTCGGGACAACCAAAGTCAACAACTTCAAAAAAAAAATACTGGAAAACTTTCAGAGTAATAATCATTTTACCACATGTTATGCACACAGAGCTCCAACACTCGTCAGGTGGTGTCAAACAATTGCTGCTTAACATAAAAACAATGATTGTTCATTGTTAGCAGTTAGCCTGCAGGAAATGAGGACTTTCAGCAACACTTTAAAGTTACTATTTTTATAACCACAAATATTAAACACCAGCTAACCACTAACTATATCAACTTTCAATAATACTATGTATCAGAGCCCAACCGATATATTGGTAGAACCGATATTTTAGGCTGATATAGATGTTTGGGGACATATCTTATCAGTGATAATTGGCTCACTATGCACAGATATAAACACTTAGGCCTGTCACGATAACAAATTTTGCTGGACGATTAATTTCCTGTGCTACACTTAACAAATTAACCAACATTTCTTCTTAAATTTGACAATAAACAGTACAGTAATTATTGTCAAATTTAAGAAGAAATGTTGGTTAATTTGTTGAGTGTAGCACCTTTTTCAACCACCAGATGGCAGTATAAGACTGAACTGAAGGATGGATAGTGAGGGAGCGAACAGCGTGTCTCTTTAAGGAAAAATGGGAGGGCGGCCCCTTCACGTGTCATGGGCTGTCTCTCTCTTTTTTCAGTTCTCAAAATGGCGGACGCTCAGTGTGGTTTGAGTCCTTTAGCATAGCATTTTTCACACAAATCTTTTAATAATACAGTAATTAAAAAAAAAAAATCAGTTAAGTTTTCAGCTCTTTTTTTTTAACAGAGATAAACAACTTTTTAGACGAAGGCACGGGTTTCAAATGTGAATTTTGGAGCTTCGACAAGACAATTTCCCCCGAGGTCAGCCTGCTAGCTTAGCTCGTAGCTTAGCTTCTCAGCTTAGCTGCTTTTAATGATCCAAAAACGCAATTTTGGACGGTTAAAACGGATTTTAAAGAGAAAAGAGAAAAGGAGGGGTCAGTGAAGAACACCGGAGTCGAGCGTTTTGTCATCCAGTGTCTTCAGTAGAAAGAGAGACACACGAAGAAACAACAAAACCGATAAATGAAAATGAGGTTGATAATTTTCATTATCATGTGATTGATTTGTTGTTTATTATGACAGGCCTATGAACACGTTCAATTTTCACCACTAAAATGCTGGGAAACAGTCTGCGTCCTTACTTGCAAATGGTGTAATTGTACAACGTATCCACCAGAGGGCGCATGCGGACTACTTTCAAGCCATGGCCATGATGAACACTTGACTCAACACAGCCAAAACAGAGAAAAATACTGTAGCGTATTTTGTTGAACTGAACATGGTAAGTTTATCGCAACTGATGGGTAAAACAAATAAAAAAAATCAACAATAATACATTTTCTTCAATCCTCTAATCTGATTGTCATTAGCTACATGCCTCTCAAGTTAACATGTTAATGTTTGGATAGCCTAGCATAGGACAGTTCCTTGTAAAACTTTATCCAGAACAATAAATCTAATATAGAGGTAAACTATAGCAGTAATGTTGTTTTTGTCGTCCTCAATGAAATGCATAGTTTGTCTGAAATCTTTACTTCTTAGCAAAAAATAAAATAAAAACTCTGCTGTGGTCAATACTACGTTAATTAGGCCTTCACCATACGTGACTGTTTAAACAATGAACAGGGAAGTTTAATTTATTTAATGTATACAGGAAGACTGTTTCAGGACGTCAAGTGTTAAAACAGGTTTAAAAGTAGCTGATTACTGAGATTCTTGGAGGGTGGACAAAGCTCAAAAAAATTTCAGCCAATGTATCAATTATCAGCATTAGCCTTCCCCCCCATATCGGTATGGGGGATAGCTAAAATTTCCACATCACTTGGGCTCTGCTGTGTATATACAATGGGAATGTGATGGCCCTTGACTTCATACCGAACCATCACTGTTCAGACATTTGACTTAACAACCAGAGAAATACTCTCCCACCGTGACAGGCTAATGTTTGTGATTTAACTGCAGATTACAGATCCATCAAAAAAAGAAGAAGCAGAGGAAGAAACTGTGAAGTTCTGCATCAAACAAAGAAGAACGAGCTGGTTTCAAATCAGCTGCATGAAAAGGCTTCCAACATCGAAAACAGGAGTCGAGGGATACGAGAGGTGACTAGCAGCACCGTTTACGGCAAGCCATTTGTTTATTTATTCAGTTTCTCTGACATCATGAGTCATTTTCCGACCTGAGCAGCTACATGTGAATGGTTTAACATTCTGTGCGCAATCTTTGGAAGATATTTGGTTTTACATTTATTTTTATTGCAAGTCCATATCAAACAATTACAACACTCCTTTGTTTTAGTTTCTATTTTGTTGTATTTTCTTAACGCAAGAGAAATACCTTTTTAAAAAGCTTTCACATTTGTCTTTATTAGTTGTAGCTTGGCTGCTAGAGAGAAGTCGAAGTGCACCTTTGAGCACAATAAATACATTTGACTGAAACATAGAAGAAATCAAGTCTAAAGATTGTGTATTTACAAAAAGGGTCTCCTGCTTAATGTTGCTTCATTAAGATGTTCCTAAATAAATGAGGAAACTAAAAGTGTGTGTAAACATTGTTTCTACTGAGGATATTCAAATAAAAATGATCTGATAAACATTGAATCTGATCGTTTCTTTTCTTCAGGACTTCTTAAAGTCAAGACAAAAAAAAAAGGTAAAAAATAGTTTTTTTTGTTTTTTTTTTTAAAGAACCAAATTCTTCGGCCCTTTTGCTTTAAATAATAAAATAACACCAGATCTTTGGCGTAAATCTGCGTAGCTGAACGAGGACAGAAAAGGAAAGGTGAGTAGACTGATGGAAGACGAGGTGTGTGGAAAAAGTTTGAACAACGTAAGAAACCAGCCAAAGCAAACAAAACGGCTTCAGGGGACGCTGCTTCTCTTGTTGGATCCAAAATCTTTGCTTCATTCCAACGCACTCTGGACGTTATTGCACATTTATCTTATGTTTTTTTTTTAAATAAATTTTGGCTTCGATGGGGCCAGATCAGGGTTAGCAACCAGAGAGAAGCAGAGCAACAGCAGCCTGAGAAACGAGCTAAAAATGTGCACATCTTATCTGCTTCTCCAGTCTACCTGATCTAACACACCTGATTCTGATGCTACATCCAATCAAGTGTGGCTGAGTCTAAAAAATTTAGAAAATATGGGTTTAATGAATTATCATCATTCTTTTAAACTTGCCTGTAAAATCGATAAAGAGCACCATGGAGTTCACTTATTACCTTTCATAGAGGATCAGCCTGCACAAACACATCTATGACCCTATTTGTTTAAATAATGTCTGATGTGCTGTTAAAAAATATATAAATAAGAAGCAGACATGCTCATGTTGCAATATTGTAGTTGATAAAAGAAAAAACATAAATAAATGGAGCAAAAGTGCAAAAATGTGAGTTCACAACCCCACTTTGATTTTAAACTACCGGTACCTCTACATTAGTTCTTTTAGTTCCTGAACCTCACAGTCTGTGGTGCCACAGAGACAACGATAAATAGTGAAACTGCAACTCCTGCAAAAATTCAGTGTGAATGCTTATTGCAGAAGAACTTGTTGAAAAACAGCTGAAATTAGCTTTAAAAAAATGTGCTGAAATGTAGCTAAAATGGAAGAACAAGCTTAAATTAGCAGAAGAAAGCAGAAAGAACACATATTTGCTGAATTAGGTTTAAATAAGAATGGGTACAAAAGTTAAGAAATTAGCTAAACAAGCTGAAATTTAAAAAAAAAATGGCTGAAAAGTAGCTGAAAGGCAAAAAGAAGCTTAAACTACCTGAAGGATGTGGAAAGAGCAGAAATGAGTTAAAAATATGTGGATTTGACTGAAAAGGCTAAAATTAACATAAAACAGCTAAATAGTAGCTGAAAGAGCAGAACTAGCAGAAACTAGCATAATTAAGTTGAAACTAACAGAAAAGTTAATTTCACTGGAAGTAGCTAAATTCATCACAAATAACCGAAAACAGATTAAATTAGCTAACCATGATAAAAAGCTAACTGAAATGCTACAGCAAGCTTAAATTAGCAGAAGAAAGCAGAAAGAACATGTTTGCCCAATTATGCTATTAAAAAAAGACGAAATGAGCACAAAGAAAAAATGATCTGAAAATAGCTAAAATTAGAATTAAAAATCTAAAAAAAAAAAAAAAAGACGCTTAAATTAGCAGAAGGCACATTTTTGCTGAATTAGGCTGAAAAAAAAAAAATTTGAAATGAGTGCACAAAATGCGGAATTAGCTGAAATGGCTTAAATTAGCATAAAAAAGCTATAAAGTAGCTGAAATAGCAGAAAAAGCTGAAACTTGCATAAATAAGCTGAAAGCAGCACAACAAGCTGAAATTAGCAGAAAGAAGTTAAAAGCACTAAAATGGTGTAGTTACCAGAAAGAATCTGAAAGGATCACAAAACGGCTGAAATTAGATGAAAGTAGCTGAAAAAAGTTTAAATCTGCACAAGGAAGCTGAAAGAGGCTGAAGCGGAACAAAATGTGAAAGGAGCATAAAAGTTGTAAACAGATGAAAATATATGATGTAAAATGAGCTCAATTCATTTTCTGTGAGGAAAAAATGTCAGAAACGGCTAAATATTTCAAAAAGCTGAAGTTGCACCAACAGTTACAGCAGGATTGTCCTGAAAGAGCTGAACGTTTTGATGATTTGTTGAAATAGCACAAAAATTGTGGAACGAGAAAGAAGCTGAAAAACGTACAGAAGAAAAGTGGATCACAATAGTGTGAACGCTTCATAATGTTTTTAAGCGTTGCAGTTTGGAACGCCGCCGTGAGGAAGTGCTAAAATAAGAAGCGTCTGCCAACGACAGCACAGCCCTGAAGAGGAGCTGAAAGCCTCGTCGACAAAGAAGCAGCAAGTCAATCCTGCTCATTTTGGTTTTGGATCATAAGAAAACAGCCGACCTCTGCCTCGGCCTCGTCCCCGTCCTCGCCCTCTCCCACGGCCGCGCCCTCTGAACCCTCCACGGAAAGGCGCCCCCTCGCTCTTCACGCTGGACACCTCGTCGTGGTCGTCACGCCACTCTCGCTCGTACTTTTGACTATGCCAGTCTGCAAATTAAAAACAAGACAAGTCATCGGTAAACAAGGCGGCGCACTCCACAAACACAAACAAACAAAAAAGTATTTCCCGTTTGAAAACCAGAAACTTTTCAAACATGTCTTCTAAGATACTTTTAATGTCAAACTTCAAAATAAAAGCAGGAGTAAAGAGCAGCAGTATCAGTCATAAATAAATAATGTGCTTTGTTTAACTATTGCAACAGAGAAAATGAGGTGAGAGTGCACGTCTGCTGCTGCTGCTGTGTAAAGTTCAGAATCCAGCGTGAAGCGCTCCTGTGGGGGTGGGGGTGGGACACCACAAACTGACCTCTCAGGTCGTTCCTGGCGTTGGGAGGCAGGCGGGGGTGCTCGTTCTGTCGGCTGTTGTTCCTGGAGGCCGAGCGCTCCCTGGGACCCTCGATCATCAGAGGAACCCACTTCTGCTTGTTTCCTGTTTCACACACACAAAGAGGCGACTGGTCAGCAAACTAAGCCCAGTTCAGATTACTGGTGACGTCTTTGTGGACTTTTTTTTCCTTCAAGAAGTCTTGGCGACAGCAACAGCTAATCCTAAATGTGGAATTACCAACTTCCTGCTTTAAGCTTCATTAGTTACATTTCAACCTCGTCGTGACTTTTCACAGAAACGCTGTTTGTCAGAGTCCTGAAAATAGAAACTGTTCATTTCAACTTCATTGTTGGAGGTGAAGAAAACGTGCACGTGCATCCACAAGGTTTCTGCATGGCACCAGTTTGTTTTTTGTTTATATATAAAAAAAAAAATTTTTGTTATTCTTGTTCCGAAGTTGATCAAATTCATTTTTATCCTCAGTGACAAAAATGAAGATGTTTTGTTTGAAATGTCAGCTGACGTATTAAAAATAAAAATAAAACTCCAACATGTAAACAAGAACTCGGAGTGAATGCTTTGGTGCTGTCAACATGTACATGTAATAAATTAACACTGCATTAAAACTTCATGTTCTTGTTTTATACTCCATCCATCCAACACAACATCCATCCATCCATACATACAACCAATCAACCACTCAGCCAACCATCTATCAAACTAACTAACCAACCATCATCATCTAACCAACAATCCATCCAACCAACTAACCAACCTTCTCAGTCATCCAGGACATGATAAAATCAAAAAACGTTCAATACAGAAACAGCTGGACTTTATTTGTATTGTATTTGTATTGTACTCAATATTGAGAAAGCTCCTCGGATGAAGAGCGAAACGTCTTCCGTTACAAATAAAGTCCAGCTGTTTCTGTATTGAACGTTTTTTGATTTTAACCAACCAACCATTCAACCAACTAACTAACCAACCATTCAACCAACTAACCATCCAACCAACTAACAAACCAACCAATCATCCATCCAACCAACCATCAATCTAACCAACCATCCAACAAACTAACCAACCATTCAACCAACCATCAATCTATCCATCCAACCAACAAAACAACCATTCAACCAACCAAAAAAAATCCAACCACCTATTCAACCAACTAACAAACCAACCAATCATCCATCCATCCATCCAACCAACAAACCAACTAATCATTCATCCATCCAACCAACTAGCCCTCATCCATCCAACCAGCAAATCAACCATTTAACCAACCATCAATTCAGTCAACCAACCAACTGTCCAACACCTTTACTCGCTTCTTCCCTTTTTTGGGTCTCGGGGGTCACCAATGCCCATGTCCAGCCATCACTGTGTGAGAGGCAGGGGACACCCTGGACAGGTCTCCAGTCCATCACAGGGACACAGAGACAAACGAGACAAAC
>JAVCKU010000031.1:522825-536410 GCA_032273985.1 Hypsolebias coamazonicus
TTAATATACAAACATTTAAAGTAGCACAATTTGTTCCCAAGTTGTTGTTGAGTAGGAAAACAAAAACAATGGTGTGGATTCTAAATGATCATTTACAAAATAAATTGTGATCAATAAAATTGATTTGTGATGTAATTCAAACCAGAAGTAAAACGACAAGATCTAGAAACCAGAGTTAAACGGTTGTGAGGTTCTTAGAGTTTAGAAGAAACGGTGGAGACCACCTGCTCGGTTTATAACTTTAACTTGTGTCTAAACGTTTCCAGTCTGTTTTAAATGGAGCGGCTGTTGCTGAGAGGTTAGGGCAGTCGTCCTCCAATGCAAGAGTTGTGGGTTTGATTCCACCAGCAGTCACATGCTGAAGTGTCCCTGGGCAAGACACTGAATCTCAATGCCTCCGATGTGTGTCCCATCGGTGTTTGAATGTGATAAATCACTGATTAGTCTTTGTAGAGATCTAGTAGAGTGCTGTATGACGGGTACATGAGGCACAGGTTGTGCAGTAAAGAGCTTTGAGTGTCTTGATAAGTACAGTACAGTCTGTTGAAATGGTTGTAAATGGTATTGGTCTCATTTTAGAGAATCTGGAACGCATCGTGGAGATTGCCAAACTGAGGGCCATACAAAAAAAGGCCCGATTTGCGAAGCTCAAGATCTGCGTGTACAAAGAGGAGATGCCCATCACGCCGTACGAGCGCCCTCTTTTTAACTCTCTGCGCTTCGAGCGCTCGGACAGCGAGGCCAAGCTCTTCGAGCACCACTGCGAGGTGGACGTTTCCTTCGGGCCGTGGGAGGCGGTGGCGGACGTCTACGACCTGCTGCACTGCATCGTCAGCGACCTGGCCAAGCGCGGCATCGCTGCCGAGCAGCAGTGCATCGGCGTCTGCGACAAGCACCTCATTAACCATTACTACTGCAAGAGGCCCATCTACGAGTTTAAAATCACGTGGTGGTGAGGCTTCGAAACTCTTCGGACCACAGCAGTGGACGGATGGTTCACTTTTAACAGAACTAAAAGTTGACACTGACTTTTGTATTAAACTTGCCAATGTTTTGTGCTGATGTCTTAAAATGTGACCCTTTAAATCCCGTGGTAAGTACTTGGTTTTCACGTAGTACAATGTTATGGTTTATCAAAGGAAAGCAACAAGAAAGAGAGTTGACGTATTTTCAGGAGAAGCTAACAACCCTGAACCTCTTGTTCCCGTTAGCGTGTGCGGCGCCACATACCTCATGACATCACAGCTGAGTGGTCACAGGCCCAGACCTCCAACCACAGCTATAGAAAATCCCAATATACATAGTTGAGTTGAACGCTTGACAGTTTTCTACAAATCTTTGAGCTTTCATGTGTTTTATTTTTGTAGCTAACATCTCACTTCATCTGCGACCTGTAGTGCATCAGCACAAAAAGCCAAGAGCACGCAGTAAAGGTAGGCTCTCACTGGGCTAAATATACGCTGTACAGGTGGTAACTTGACTTTGTCTAGAGTTATGCCAGCGGGAATTCCAGTTTAATATTTTGAAAGGGGAATTCCCAAGTTAAACAATATATGAAGGGATTTCCCGGCAGAGAGAAATGGTCAGTTTGTTATCAAGCAAAGGAATATATCTGAGGACATACCTGTAGGAAACATTGATCCAAAGGAAGATTAGGAAGGTTTTATGTTATTTTAGTAATCGGGATCGTGCTTGTGTCTTTATGGGCTCTTTTTTTTTTTGCAAATCTGTGACTCGTTTTGCAAACGTGGGTCACAAGTCTTAAACATGTTCAAATCTTAAGTGGGCGGATTGCGAGCCTCTGCGATAAACACGAAACCCTCACGTTTTGAATACCCAATTCCCAAATGCCATTCACCAACTGGTGGCCAACCAGTTTGTGCTCCTTTTAAAAATAAAATGCATATTTAAAAAAATACTTTTAATTCATTGGCGAGCATAAATAAGTTTTTCTTCCTTTTATTGCACAAAACCATTTAAAAGGAGTCATGTGTTTTGAGGAGTGATGTACTTTCCTCAAATCTAATCTGACGGAAATCATTTCAAGGGTCAAAAAAGTGTGCTGGGTTTGGAGTTTTGCAGATGCAGGCCGTCAAGCTCAGAAAAGAAATGTTCATAATATCTCCTCTTTAAGCATGACTGACATGACTGTGCATCTGACCAGCTGATAGGCTTCACTTTTAATTAATTCACACGTCTGCACACGATTTAAGACGACCAGCAGGACAAATACGCTTTTAGACAGCGTGTCCATAAAATGAAGTCGGAATAATCTTTGCCCAGTGCCCAGCTGTGCAAATGCAGACTAACTGAAAGACGCCTCGAAGGAAACTGAATGCCTGTTCTGTCGGTGGCCGTGCATCGAACTGACTCGTCATCTGAATTTGTAGTTCTGCACACTTCTGTTCCTCGAGGATCGTTGAAGTTAAAAAGCTCAAAATATGATTTCTTCAGGCTTGGGTGTGTAACTTTTTACATCTGAGCGACCAGCAGCAGTTCAGCTAATCTCGTTAGGACGCCAACAAGGGGCTGAAACCGCCTCAGATTGTGTTATCGTAAGAGGATCACATGACTCATCAAATTTACCAGTCTGTTAAGCTAACTGTCCTGTAAACTCCCAAATTAGTTTTTTTTTTTTACCACAATCATCCATTTACTCATTCACTTATTCATTCACTCATCAGCCTGACTGTAGCTTTGCCCGATCAGTTGGAAGTCTCACCATGGTTTTGTTTAAATGTAATGGAGTATATTTTTTTTATTATTTGGGCTTTTAACGTCAAAATTCTGTTTGATTCTGACATCTATGCTTCAACACTATTTCTACATCATCAACTGAGCATTTGAAAGTGAATGTAACTCGAAGTCATCGTGGTTTTTGTAAAAATTCTGTCAGAAAGCATCAGATACTCCTCACCTTTCTTTATGACTAAATTCAGTTACGATCAGATTCAGACATTGTCTCATTAGAGTTCAGAATATCTCCGTAGAGCTCATTTGTAGCTGATATCCAACTTTAGCTTTAAAGAGATCTCCGACTACTTGCACATATTGGCCTAAATATGTTGTTGTTTATCTGTTCTGCTAAAAGTTGTTGTTTTTGACTAGTGAAAACTCCTAATTATTTAAAAAATCGTATGTTACATTTTTCACTTGTGGACGTCATCATTATTTTACCAGCGTAACGCATTCTGGAGCATCGGTTGTAGTAGAGACTAAAATACAAGTAGTCAGGGTTTAATACCGGTAATTATAACATGGCAATACACTTATAACAATAATAATAATCATAATACTTTTTTTAGTATTATTGTTATTATTTTATCTTATTATTATTATTATTTCGTATTATTCCTTACATGGGTTGAAATGATAAAGCATGATCAACTTGTGATGTTTAATTTATTAGCTCTGTAGCTAACGCTATTAGCTACAGAGCTAACATCATAGGGCCTATATTAGCTCAGGATAAAATGCTATTAGCTCTGAGGCTACCGTAATTTATTAGCTCTGGAACTAATGCGATTAGCTTCTAGGCTAACATCATACATATTAGCTCTGGATGGAATGCTATTAGCTTGAGGCTAGTGATGTATTTATTAGCTCTGGAGCTAACAGTATTAGCCCCAGAAATAATAAACATGTCATTAGCCTCGAGCAAATCTCATTTCATCCAGAGCTAGTATATGTGGCGTTAGCCCTGAGGCTAATTAGTTCAGGAGCTAACACAATTAGCTTCAGGGCTAACATCATATGTATGAGCTCTGGGGGGAATCAGAGTCAGAGAGAATGGCATTAGTTAGCTCTGATGCTAATGATAAATTTATTAGCTCTGGAACGTATTATCTCCAGATCGTCACATAATATATTAACTCTTGATGGAATGCTATTAGCTCTGGGGCTTAGTTCCATAGCTAACATAATTTCTACATATTAGCTATTAGCTCTAGAGCTAACGACATATATATTAGCTCTGAGGCTAACACAAAATCTGAGTCATTTCTCCATTGTCCTCTTTGTCAACAAGCTCCAGTTTATATTAAAGAGCTGAATGTCAGATAATGTCCAAAATTAACTTTCAAGCTGAATGGAGCTCGCGCCAAAGCAGCCAGTCTATATAGTTTACCCAGAATTCATTGCAGCATAAATGAAATGGTGACGCCCGTGTGCCAAGTTTTTTCTTAAATTACGGTATTATTGAAAACACTAAACCGCCTGCAGTATTTTTAGTTTTGTTTTATAGCTGAAGTAATTGTTTATCAAATAAGGTCTATTGGTCCAACTAGTTGGAGATCCTTTTAACACGCCTCACCCCTTGATTCCCTCCACGTAAACGACTCCACTTCTGTTGACTCTTATCCTCACAACTTTTAATCAGTTTCTTTTCAAAAGAGGGAGAAAAATGTTGTTTCAACCTGGTGTTTGATTCCATTATCTCTTTGACTCTGTTTATATCCAGGGATTATTTATTCAAATCTGTCGTGAGCCAAGACCGTCTGAAGTGTACGTCCATTTCTGAATGTAAACAAACGGCATAATTGTTGGCAACAAATCATGAATCTGTGGATTTTGCTAATTTATGACAAATTATGCATTTTTAGCGTTGTCATAACTGATACAAATAATTCAAATCAAAAATGTGACAAATTGCGTATTCTGCTCTGTTTAGTGTGTGTGTGTTGGAAGAAGTAATGGGGCTTGGGGTGTGTTTATTTTGTCTACTCTGAACATCAACTTGGATCTTTATTGTCAAAGAGGTTTGCAGCTCAGTGACGATTGTGGTTGTGGCAGAATTTTAGCTGTTGGAGTAGATGTTTAGCTGGGTTTTTTTTTTTTTTTTTTTGGTCACTTTCAGGGAGAACCTTACACCTAACGGATCTATTTTTCCTTTTATGTCTACATTTTTCTTGTCACTACTTGTCCTGCTGTACTTGACCACAAAGCACCTTGTGATTGTATCTCAAATATTTTATTTTCAGTAAACTTGACAGGTTAACACCTTTTTGTTGTGGATTATAAAAAGTAATGTTTGTTTTCATTGATGTCAAACTGTTTTCAGTTTTGTTACCTTTGTCACATGATGCAGGAGCAAAGCTGCATTCTTCCTGTGAAATCCACTTCTCTTGATTACCTGCACTGTTGGCATAGTTTGTGATGTTTTATATGGCTATCTGTTTGTTTTGGCTTCTAGGAAGCTCCAGGTCTTTAGTTGTATTTAATTTGTTATAAATAAAAGGATTTAAAAAAAAAAAAAAAAAGAAAATTGTATTTATAGTGAAACAATTATTATATTTTAAGAATGAGATTAAAAATGTATTTTTCTTTTGTATGTTATTTGACAGACGGCTGTACAATAAGAAACAAAATTGCAATGCAAGAACTAGTGTTTTGTTCACAAAATGTTTTGGACCAAAATATAAATAAAGAAAATGAACGAAACACTCGTACACAGTATATATACTGTACTGTATAGTGAGCGTTTGAGCCACTAGATGAAACCACTAAGATCATGGAGTACATTAGGAGGAACGCCCCCAGTGATGAATTGATGGGTGAATGAAAGAGGAGCCATCATGGAAAGATAAGCCCCTGCACGGCATGTACCACTGACAGATGGCTGATATAGTGCCTAGAGAGGACTGGACTGAAGAACCGTGCACAGGTAATAACATGAACAGGCCCCAACACTAGAGCAACAGAAGTTGGGGTCGACATTACCAGACAAGATGCAGGCTGTACAAAGATGCCTCTGAAACAATCCAACACATGGATAAGATCTAGGTATGGAACACCACAACCAAGTGACTGGAATAATGTACAGGAACATCTGTGTCGAGTGTGGACTGGAGATCCCGCAGTCAAAGTGGGAGACGCCATCATGGGTGGTTAAGATACTGTGGGACTTCCAGATCCAGACTGACAAACAGGTGATGGCTCAATGGAAGTGTCTAACCAACCAGATGTGGTTGAGGAATACAGTGGTGATACATGTAGCGATCCCAAGTGACTAACATCAGGGAGGAGGACAAAGCTGGAGAAATGCCAAGTGCTGGAAGAGGAAATGGAGTTAGCCCTGGAAATTCACCAGGTGTGACAGAGTGTAAACGGTTGTCTCGTTTGTCTATTATGTGTCCATGTGATGAGCTTGTGATCAGTCCAGAGTGTACCCCGCCTCTCACACAGTGATGGCTGGATGTGGGCACCGTGGCCCAGAAAGGAAGAAGCGGGAAAAGGTAATGGATAGATGGATGGTTTGAGCTTAAAGTACAAAAGAACAAATTGTCAAATACTCTTAAAACAACACTTCCCACCCAGTAATTAGTTCCATGCAGTCTCTATTGATCGTTCACGTTATTCCTGTTTGTTACATAAGCACCAGCAGAAAGACTGTCATTATCTTAGAGAGACGAGATGATTTTCATGTCAAAGTTATATATTAATAAAAGCTCTTAGATGTGGGTTTCTGCCCAAAGCCATAGTTAACCACAAGTGTGTTTTATGAACAAGGCCAAGAGTTTTTATGTTTTTGAATAAAACAAGTCTGAGGGGAAAACTACAAGATAATAAATAAGAGGAAGACAAAACTGGAGGCCTAGAAGCTCCTCATATCTGAGATTGGTGTAAAAGCAGGTACTTGTGCAACACACACAAATCTGATTGATTGTGGCCTTCAAGTTGCATTGTGGGTAATGGTAATTGGAAAACAACATGAGTTAAAAGGTCAAAGGTTGACCTAAAAAAAACAACAATCGGTCTTAATTATTTTAGTTCCAGGTTCAGTACTTTAAAGATCATCTGTGGAAAGTTGCAATACTGTATGTTTATAAAAATGTTTTAGCAATACATTTAGAAACAAAGATGTTTCTCCTGATCAAAAACCACATTATCATGGTGGAGGAGCTTGTGCACCTGAATGGAGCTATGTTGACACCTGGTAGGGTCTTCCAAGACAGATTGGGCCTAGATGACAGGACAAACACTAGATCCAAAACATGGTGGTCTTGTGCAGACTTAAATATCAGCATCTGACCTGACAAATGACAAAATCTGACCAATCAGGGCTCAGCCTCACATGAACTGTTTTTTTAAAGACGTGTCAGTATGCAGAAGCAAACAGCCCTCTGTTCTGTATTTTATGGTGACTTTTGTACATTTTATTTATTTATTTATTCATTTCATTTAATTTCCGATAAAAAACACAAACACAATTTCAAAAAATTAAAAAATAAATATATATATATATATTAACAATGTAAAGTGTGGGGTTTTAATAAACTTTATCTGAGTAGTTTATACATTTATACAATCACTTTTTGTTCTAGGGCAGACTTTGATCCTTACACGAGACGGGGGTCATCCCAGTCAACGTAGGTTTCAGGTCAGTAAACCACGGGCTACAAAACTTACTACAACCTGGCAACCCACAGCCTGATTCAAGAGCCGTGCTCCTCTTTGCACATGCAGGCAGACCATTTGAATGTTGAATGATTAGCTCGCTACTTAGCTGTTGTTGTCATGCCAACATAATAACTGTTGGACCATACCCTGCACATGCTGCTTATCAAATGTGTTTAAAAAGTGTTCGCAGCCCGACTGTTAAGAATATGTTGCGTGATATTTATTTGATTGGTTCAAGCAGCTGGAAGTTCAACGAATCTCATAATGTAAAAAAATAAAACATGAATCTGTTTGAGCTGTGTGAACTTACTCCATCCAACACAGTCATGACAAAAAAAAAAAAACACTAGTAAAACTGCAAACATCTGCCTGTGTTTCAACTTCTGTAACAAATCCACACTGACAAAATCTACAGATACTAAATACAACTTCAAATATAAAACAAAATCTATATACATGTTTATAAATTATACATAATCTATATACTGTGTTTTTTGGACCATAAGGCTTACTTAAAATCCTTTAATTTTCTCAATCAACCATGAGCCTTATCATCTGGTGTACCTTATGTACAAAGTACCGGTATTAACTCTGGTTGTGCTTGCTGCCCTTGAACTGATTTTGTGGTACACGGTGCTCAAAAATGTGTTAAAATGTTTTAGTTTTGCTTAATGCACCTTATAATCCAGTGCGCCTTATAGTTGGAAAAATAGGGTACATGTATGTAGATTATGTGTAATCTATATACAGTACATGTACCTTATTTTAGTGACCCCCCAAACCATCTCACCAACCGTCTCTCCTCAGGCCAAAAGCACCACAATCCACAAAATAAATAAATACATAATTAGTTACACCTGTCACTGTTGAATTATATTTCAAAATTAACACATTAAATAAATAATTGCAAAGAGGTGTCAATGACTGCATATGGAAATTAACAAATGAACACAATTTACAAAAAATGTGGTTTTACTTTTGTTAATGAGCAGTTACATATCGGTATATTATACAGTATACTGTATACTCAACACCATTCCAGAGATTTTTAGAAACAGATTTTTTTTTTTTTTTTTTTGCTGCGTTTGAAACTTTCGTTCACATACAAACTAACTAAGAGCAAAAGAGGCTTTAAAATTAAATATATCTAAAACCTCAGTAAAATCTGATTCTTGGAGAAACAATGACGTAGCTAACTGTTAGCATGGCTAATAATTTGTGCTGTTTTTAACCTTTATTTTTTTTTCTATATCTGTCTCATTTTATTATAGAAGAGGATTAGGAAATTCAGAATTCGGGGAGAGATTGCACGGTGGCCCTAATCCTCTTTCATGTCCATCTTATAACTACCGGTAAATGAAATGTTAACAATTGAAAGAAAACTGTAAGAAACAAAATATTATTTTGTGAGAATCTTTAGCCAAGACTGTTATTTCTCTGTTAGCCTCTGTATGTCAATAATGTGGATGTTCTCGCCACCTAGGGGCACGGAGTGTGTATTACAGTGTTTTTGTTGGAATATAGCTACCCATCGACACATGTGACATAATGAGGATGAGCAAAGACTCAAGGCCGACATGAATCAGTAAAGTTTTGCCTGTTCCCAAAAAAAAAAAAAAAAAAACGTTGCTTATCTGAATTCGGCTCCCTGGTTGGCCTTGACAGGCCACCTTATCTCAGTTCACCTGGAGGCCCTGTAAATTTGATGCTCTGCCCTCTCCCATCCCATCGAGAAAGTCTTTGGACCTATCAGAGGGACCTGGCTAAACATTGTCATCATTTCAGGAGACTCTTGGATTCTCTCTGGCGCTGTCTTAGGTCGACCTCGGCACCCCTCGAGAGCGTTTACGGATCTCACCAGAGGGAACTGACTGATTGTACCCTTCTTATCAGAACTCCTACAGAGCCTCTGGAGTGTCCTTGGACACAATCACCACTCTTGTCATCTCCCTTCCCCTGCGGAATGTCTGCATCACTATGTACCTATGTGCTGGATGTTTCTTTCAATATCAGGCTCTCTCTCCTCGGCCAAGGAGTGAGAGTTTGATGGGAATTTTTTTTGGCCTCCAAATCCTATACGTGTCCCTTTCATTACTTTTTGTCTGTATAAACAGGTCTCACTTGTAAATGAGTCTTTGAGGCTCAATGTGATTTATATGTGTAAACAAAGGTTGAATGAATTATTAACTAAACAGAACGTAACAAAGAAGTTGAAGCCAATTCAGCATGAGTGCCCCCTGTTGGCTCGCTCCAGCATACAGTACGTTTTAGCCCAATTGTAAAATACAAATACACCTCAGATCATTTTGTAGGTAGATTCAGATAAGTTTTGACTTCTGTTAATTCACATAGCTCTTAACTTTCTATTTTTAAATACTGTAGTTATGTTTAGTCATTTAATGCTTACAGCCGTACATCCCCAGTGCGCAGCCTCTTTCTCAAAAAACACAAAATGGCGGCTCCCAAAAGACCTGAAATTTTGCCTTTAAAATTGAACAACGGGAGGGAGCTGAGATGCTCCATCAATCTTTGCTTAAGTCAATATGAGCATTTCACCTTGAACAACAAAAGTCGTCCATCTTTTTTTAACATCGTAATGGAGCCTATCTGAATGGAAGTGATGGGCGGAGCCTAATCAGGCCACTGTAGCTGACCAGTCAGAGTAAACTGCATTTTATTATTATTATTTTTTTAATAGATCGGAGACAACCCGCTCCTGTTTTCACAGATTCCTTTTTTTTTTTTTTTTGCTCTGCTTTATTTTAAATCTACAAAGAGAACCACTGAACCAGTTTAGCATAGTCTTCCTTGGGGGAGTTGGCAGAGGGTAGGCCCTGGAGGCCATCTTGTTGTTTTCCACTCTGGGAGTGAGCTATTTGTGGGATTCAATTTGGTTTGGTGGGCTCCTCAGACTGAAGAAGTCCTTCAAATGTAGGATGAAACGTCTCAGCAACAAAAGAAACCATCCAGATGACCTGACTGAACATTGATTTATACCTGGATTAATGAGCATGCATTTTGGTGTTTTAATTAATGTTTTATTAAGATTTAGCGTGCAGCTTCTTGTCATCCAGGGGATGTTGTGAGTCTGTCCACAGCATCATTTCTTGTGATAATGTGTGTGTCTGTGCAGAACAACAGATGGAACTGTGCGTCACCTTGATGGTTCTTTGTACGTTAGCCTTGAAGTTGCTTATTGTTTTTTATAGCAGCTACTTTCCCCCCTTACGAACGTTATCTGCCTCGTAATAGGTTTTTTTGTTTGTAGGGAACTGAGTCACGCTTTTTTCTTGGAGTCATCCAAGCTTTGCTCACATCGTTCCGCTCTGCCTTTGACTCCTGAACGATTTCTGTACCAACCAGAAGCTGGTCCTCTGACCTTCCTGACGTGTTTCCGATGTCCTCCTGAGCTTTACTCATTCACCGACTCACTCGCCTTATCATCAAAACTAAACGCCTGGAAAGAGTTTGTGCTGTGATGAAGGAGACTAGCGGCTTGCAGTTTGAAGGTGAAATGTTCCTCGTGTTTCAGAGCAGGTCCTGCCTCGGGTTTGCCATCTGGAGAGTCACTGTTAGTACAATCAGGTTGCCAATGAATTCGTTATTTGTCAAATCTGGTACAAATTGGAGACAAATTTAGCCTCAAAGGATAGCAAAATAAAATAAAAATAAACCCAAGAGTGTTTGATGAACTAGAAAAATATCAAAGGTGCTGCTGTAACAGAAAATCAGAGGATCAAAAGGACAAAGCAGATTCTGCTAAATACTGAACTAACAAGATAAGAAGCATAAACGAACACAAAGACCTGATTTAAAAACAAACAAACAAAGGAAACCAGGGAGTGAGAGTATACCAAGGGACAATAAACATGGTCTCAAACTTAAGAGGAGCGGACTCTCATCCCAGCCGCTTCACACCCGGCTGTGAATCACCCCAGTGCACGTTGAAGGTCATGGCCTAAAGAAGCCAACAGAACCACATTGTCTACATAAAGCAGGAACCAGACCCTGAGGTTCTTGAACTAGACGCCCTCTTCTCCACAACCGCACCTTAACATCCTGTCCATTCAAGCAGGATTGTGGACAACGAGCAGCCATGACGGCATCAAACTTGCAGAACAAGCTCAACTTTGTGCCAACAATGTGAACACAGCTCTGGTTCTACAGGGTCCAGATAGCCCTTCAAAGCCTTAGGTCCCCAAAACACGTAGACTGGAGACTCAAGTGGCACTTTGCCACTGTCTCAACTCATTGATTCCCCACCACACAGGACCAGTTACGGGCCTGCCCAGTGTTGAGACCCACCCCCACTCAGCTTGGTATATGGGACCACCTTATTTGAGGTTCCAAGCGAACAGCTCCGAGGTGGCTATTTTCACGTAAGCAGACGTCAAATGGCCAGCAGAACTAAGAGATGAGCGCATTTACAGAGATCTCAGAGATGACTGTATAGCATGGCCACACCTGGACTTATTAGCAGTGCTAAGAAATAAGCTGTATGCATGAGCTAAAGAAAGTGAAGTATAAAGGGCAATTTAGGATCACAATGGGTGGAGTGGCTTGAACACAATGACCAGTTATGATCACGTCCACAGAGCAAGGAAACAAGTCACTGTGCCAAATCACCTACACCTAGAAGCACCGATAAAACAAGAGCTGATGAATTCGCGCTTAACGGCAAAGCAGCTAAACTCCCACAACCCTCTTAACGGGTAAGATCTAGCCCACTGTTCCACAACCAGGCAGAAAACCATTGTGTTCCTCTGAATAAGATCGGTTCAACAAGCGGCTGGAGTAATGAAAAAAGCTGTTTTACCAGTTTATTTATGTCGGTCAAGATTAGTCCTTAATCAGTTACCGTTAAACAATATGTGCTTCATTTAAAATAAAAACTCTGATCAGTTGTGACGTTGAGAAGAACAGATTATAACAAAAATGCTGTGATTATTAATTGAGACCAAAATGCTGAAGATCATCGTTGTATTTTGGGTTGCTGGTCATTTTGACGTTATCTTTTGGTATGACCGCAAGTAGTTTAGCTTTTTCATTCCAACTATTAAAAGGCGAAGACTGAGCAATAATGTTTTGTGTCTGTTTGTCTGCTACAATTCTCTTTTAAATCTGCTTCAGTGTACCTGCATTATTTCTATCTTCTGTTGCTACTTTTAGCTTTTAGTTGCAGTTTTGCTATCTATAGGTTTTAGTTAGCTTTTTGGTATGGTTTAGCTTTCAACTAGCCTTTTGCTTTTTTATTTTAACTTGCCTTTTGATACTTTTAGCTTTAGCTAGACATTTGCCATTTAGTTTGCTACTTTTAACTTTTTGTTAGATCCCAGTTTGCTACTTTAGCTAGCCATTTGCTACATTGAGCAAGTGTTTTGCTACTTTAGCTATACTTTAGCTGAACTTTTGCCACTTTTAGCTAAACGTTTGCTGCTTGTACAGTATTTGCTTACCTTTGGTTATTTTCAAGCACTTTAATACTCTGACTATCTTGCTAGCATTTTGTTAGCTTATTGTAGCTGTTTTAGCTTTAGCTCGGTTTTGCTAAGTTTAGCCTTCAACTAGTATTACTAGCTAGCCTTTTTGTTTGTTACCCCTTTTTTACTTTTAACTTTAAGCTAGCTTCTAGCCACCGATTTTATACGAATGATTAGCTAATTGCTACTTTTAACTTGCGCTTTACTACTTTTAGTTAGACTTTATCTACCTATAACATTAGCTTGCCTTTTGCTTCCATTGTAAGCCTTTTGATACGTCTTGCAACCAGCTAATGATCATTTTAGCTAGTGCTCTGCTGCTTTTGCTAGAATATTGATACTTATTGTTTGTGGCTACTGCATTTCTAGCATGTAGTGCAGGGCTATTCGACAAAACTGCTCAGGAGGGGCCACACTTTATGAAAGCCAGCAGCTCAGGGGGTGGACATCCAGCCATTAGTCATTATGTAAATTAAAAAAGTAAATAAACCAAGTATTATCTGTTACCTTTTAAATTTGTTTATTTTGTTGCATTGAATCGTAAATGCAATAAACAAAACCCAAACTCAGATCCCACCCCCCATGACCTCATTGGCGGGCCAGACTGAAGTCACCTGTGGGCCGGTAGTGGCCCATGGGCCACCAGTTGAATAGCCCAGATGTAGTGGTTATATTTGTTTACCTGTGCAGAGCACAGCCAACTTGAT
>JAVCKU010000031.1:561924-572769 GCA_032273985.1 Hypsolebias coamazonicus
GAAAGCTCCTCAGATGAAGAGCGAAACGTCTTCTGTTACAAATAAAGTCCAGTTGTTTCTGTATTGAACTTTTTTTTTTTAAATATTTTCTGCAGATTTCATCTTTCAAAAATATTGTGCAGAGACGTTGAGAGCACCGTGTTGACGTTGACACTTGTTCGTTGTCTTCGTTGTAAAGCAGCTTGCTCTGTCAGCCCTCCTTCAAATAAACAGTTATCAGTTGTTGTGTTGATGGCTGGTGGAAAAACGTTTAGCCCAACAGCTGTCTGAACATCAGGCGTGTTTCAGGTGGCACCTCCGTTAACACAGCAGCGGCGTTGTTTGCTCGTGTTTTTGACTTGGTTGGAAGTCATGTGCATATCCTGTCACCTGTCACCAGCCACAGTTTAAATACTGACACAAAAACTTCCCAAATCCTGTCTGGAAATAAATCAGGTCTCCGTTGTTGTCTGCTCCTGCAAGTCCACAATTTTAAAGCTTCTCAAAAGACCTTGAACGTTTTTGCCAAGTTACGTTTGTGACTCGTGTTCAATTGTTTTACCTTGTCAGGAACTTGGTCTGTCCACGTTGGATGAGCTGCTGTTGCTGTTTGGACGAGTTTCAGCTTTGACCGACATCGGACAGCCAGAGGTAACGAGAGGCCACAGACACTGGAAGTACTCATCCCTCTAGGACTTTTCCACATTTTGCTACGTCAAGCATTTTAACTCGAGAGTTTATGTCAGACCAGTGCAAATAAAATATCACATTGTGGAAGAAAAAGAAAAGATGAATTGCTTTTAAAATATTTACAAGTAAAAATCCTATCAGTGTGGCGTGCATTTGTATTCAGCCCCAGTAACTAAAAACCACTTGTCTATTTATTAGTCAACTGTGTAATGTCATCTCTGTATAAACACAGCTGTTCTGTGAAGACCTCAGTTTGTTACAGAGCATTACTGATTAAACCTCATTTTGCAGACCAAGGAACTCATCACTGGAAAGATTAAAGCAGCTTGAGTTTATAAAATGAGGGAACCAATATTTTTTCAAGGCACCGTTTATTCTTGTTTGTGTTTTAACCGAGTAAAGTTTGTATCACTACTTCAGTTTGGCACCAAACAGAAAATTGTTGCTGTACAGTGATCGTATGTGGTACTCGTCTTAATGCAGCAGGGTTAGATTTAGGAAGTGGTAGAACATGAGAAGTCTAATCATTGTATGTCAAGTGGGAGAAGTGATGGATCTGCAGTTTTTAAGAAGTCACCAAATCAATTATGTCCAAATTTATGCAGGAAAAACTACAGTGCTTGTTGTGTTAAAGGTTTTAAGTTGGTTGTGGCTTCAGAAGTTCAAATTAATGCTCAAGCAGAGCTAAAGGGGCTACATTTTGAATCTACTAGGTAATTTATACTTGCATAAAATATCCTTTTTTACTTTTTAGAGTTGTCTTTCTGTTTGCACAAAACGCTGCCAACTTTGAAAGCTGTGAAAGTCCTTTGCTGCTTTTACATTTGTGTCGTCTTCCTCAAATTGTAGGAACTCACAGAAACGGAGAAACTCCTGAACAAGATGAGACGCTACGAGGAGCGGACGTTTCAGTGTCTTGTTTTCTACGCCACTGGCAGGTTGTTTCTCAGAGAAAACAGGTAGAGACGAGTCCACTGCAGAGTGCTTTTAGGCCCCGTCATGTTTCTGCTGTTTGCACATCGTTCGTGTGTCTTTTCTTCGCTTTGCGCAGGTTTGCGATGGCTCTGCAGCAGTTTTTAGATTCTTTACAGATGGTGAAGACTCACATCACTCCGGGGAAACTCACGTGGCCTTTAACTAAAGAGGTTGTCAAAGAAACACAACCTGAATATTTCAAGGTAGCTCCACCTTTGTTGGCACATCCTAAAGCTCTGTTGTTTCTCTGTTTGTTCACTGACTGAGCCAAAGCAACAAAAGGGTCTGGAAATGTTTTATTTTATTTATCTTGTATGTCAAAACATAAGACAGGAAGACCCGTTTATTATTCAATTAAATTATTTCACCTGTTTTACGACGGGTGTTAACGTTATGATGCCGTCCGTTTGTTCGAGCTCTAAAGTAATCCTTTAACAGAAAAGTCAAACTGCACAGCCAGAGGTCAAGGATGGTCCCTGTTGAGTTCAAGGTCAAAGGTCAAGCTCTCTTTTGCTAACCGTTTGTTGGTTTACCATGGATGATGTCATCAGTGGATCTGACCTTTGACCCTGCCACAGTCATGTAGATGATAGTCTCATAAATTCAGGATTTGTTGTGTAAAGGAATTTTGTGCTTTGGATTTTAATTGCTTTAATTCACTAATGGGCGTTACATGTACTCTTGGCAGTATTATTATTTATTACAAAAGAAACGTGAAGCAGAACCTCTTGAGACAGATGGAGCAGTAGAGTAACTTCAGATTGTCAGAGAGCGCATTTGACCAAAGTCTGGAGATGCCACTCGTCTTGTCGTAACCAATAGGTTCATCACTTCATGAGCAGCATGACACAACACTGGAAAACTCTTATTACACCGATTTAATTAAGAACATCTCAGAGAGCTTGTCTTTGTTTTCCACAACAATGTACTGTGGAGTTTATTAAAGTAATTTCTTTGAAATATAAAAATAAACTACCGGTACTGAAATGATCAAAATGGACATTCTTTACTTTATATATGTTTTAGTGTTGAAGAAAATAAATAGTCAGACTCCAAAACAAAATCTGTAGTGAGGGGAAAAAACCAAAACCTTCAACATCTGTGATCAAATTGAGACAAAAAAAAAAACTCCCAAGTTCACGTGTTGTGGCGTCCCCTGCAGAAGGGAGCAGCAGGAAGAACAACAACAACAAACAGTTGTAACTTTAAATTTCCCACTGTTGTTGAGTTGTTCATGAAAACAGTTTTCAACCCAAACGTAACTGGCGTCGAGTGCAAACGTCACTCTTGACCCAATAATGGTCAGTCAGGTCATCTGGACAGTTTATTTTTTGTGTTGAGACGTTTCGCCCTCTATCCGGAGAGCTTCATCATAAACCATCTTATCACCAGCAAACTGGTTGGTCCGCTAAAGGAGTGTACTGCTTAGTGGGGAGAACTGTTTACTTGGGACTCCTCAGACTGACGAAGCCCTCAGGATAGAGGGTGAAACGTCCTTCCACAAAAAGAAACTGTCCAGATGACCTGATTGACCATTATTGTTTTTGTACCTGGATGATTGAGCATGAACTGTGATGTCATTCTTGACCTTGTTGTACGTTTTAACATATTTTTAATCTGAGCTGAACCTGACCATTAAACTGGGTAGTTGTACATTTGGCCCCACATCTGCATGGAGGACTCTGTTTATTTCTGCTCTTTTGTTGTTGTTTTTTTTTTTTAGTTTTGTACATCCATCCATTATTTGGGCCAATAATGTAGAACCTTTGAAAATTTATAGATCTAGTTTTCCAGAGTTTTAGAAAAAATAAAAAATAAAAAAAATTTAAGTACATTTTCTTCTTCAGAGGTTTCACTGACTGTCAAAGTATTAAACTTTTTTTTTTTTTTAATCATGAAGCTATTGAGTTTCAGGTTACCTTTATGATAATGATGATGGTGTGTTTTCTTTTTTAAGGACATTTTGGAGAGCTCTATAGAGTTGTGTAAATTTCCTCCTCCTCCTGATGCTGTTTGTCGCCTTGAAAAATGTCTGTGCCCTTTGAAAGCTGAAATCTTCTTAACCGACCCAGATTTTAAGGTAAAGGCAGCAGGGTTGAACGTTTTCAGTTCAATTTCTTGTTTGCCTCTGAGAGTTTTCTAACGTGCGCTCTTGTTTTGTCGCAGGGCTACGTTCAGATGGGCTGCTGTCAGAACTGCAGGGTGGAATTTCACATCAACTGCTGGAAGAGTCTGAAGACAACGAGGTTTTTAGAAAAGAATGAAAAGGTCTGTTTTAGACAGTTTTCATGTCTGTAAAGGCCGCTGTGTGTTTTCAGTCTTTAACACCGACATGCTTTTATTTTGATGTCGCATATCCTCACAGGACATCCTCCATGAAACATGTGTGACTCCCGACTGTATAGGCAAAATCTGTACTATCAAAATTTTTTGTCCGACTGGTTTGGTGAAATGTAAGGTACGGTAAACCTTTACATGAACGTTAAAGGTGAAAGACGGGATATTTGTAATGACTCGAGTGTTTTTGTCTTTTCAGTTTGAAGCTGCCATCACTAAAACCCCGATGCCAAATAAGCCAAAAGTGATTCAGAGATGTACAAGGTGAGACTGCGTCAGCGGATTTTAGTGAAGATGCGACGCAAGAATAAACAAAGAAATGTCCTGTTGGGTTAAAAACTGCCTGCAAACCTGATGATTTTGACCTTTTAACAGTTATTTATGTGCATGAGTAAAATCGGGCACCGCATGCTTCAATAGTATCTATTTCCAGTTTAACTGTTTTGGTCCATTGCAGTTGCTTTTTATAAACTAACTTGTTTATAAATACATTTAATAGTATTTTATGTTGTGAGCGCAACACGTAATGTCCGTGGGCGTCTGGATGATTGCAGAGCACCGTTTAGACTAAGTGCATCTCAACGAACCGGAAGTAGCATCGCAAAATACTGACTCGGAGCAGCATGCACGCTGATAACTGAAAAGATCAATGGCTGTTTCCCCTGCAGCCTCTGCAGCTACGTGCTGAGAGGAAGAGTCTCTGTTGTGCATTTATTCACAACAAAATGCAGCGTTCACACAGTGATTTATCAGCACTGAAGCTGAAAAAAAAATAAAATTTGAAACGTGTAAATTTGTTTTCGGTTGGAGTGGAAATTTGGAAAAGGAAGACAATAATAACTTTAGTAAACTGTTCCAATAAATTATATTGAGATGAGTACCGTAAGCCTGTCGCGATAAACAATAAATCAGTTAATCATATGATGAATGAAAACGATCAACCTCATTTTCATTTATCGGCTTAATCGTTTCTTCATGTCTCTTTTTCTACTGAAGACACTAGACGACAACTCCGGTGCTCTTCACTGACCCCTCGCTTTTTCTATTTTCTCTAAAATCTGTTCTAACCATCAAAAATCTCATTTTTGGAGAAGCTAAGCTACGAGCTAAGCTAACAGGCCAACCTCAGGAAAAAACCACCTTCTTGTCGAAGGTCCAAAATTCATGGTCAAAATTCGTTCCTTCGTGTAAAAAGTTGTTTTTCTCTGCCAAATGCAGTTGAAAACTTGTTTACTGATTTTTTTCATTAAAAGCTTTGTGTGAAAAATGCTATGCTAAAGAGCTCAAATCACACCGAGCGTCCGCAATTTTGAGAACCGAAAAAAGTAAAGAGAGACAGCCCATGGCCTAGAGATAAGTTTATTTCATTTCTCTTCATGGCTGTATGGACTTAAAGAATCTGAACATGTGGCAAATTTTCCATTTTTTAATTAGTTGGGTCATATGGATGAGGCCCAGTTCTTTGGTCTTAAGATTAAGAAATCAAACAGGAGACCAGTCAGTTGAGGTTTGTGGCTAAAGCTTTTTCCCCCTTAAGAATTCAGTTATTAAAATTTTCATTTATATTCAAGGATTTTTTTAAATTGTCATACCAGCTCATGTTTGCATGTTTTTGGTACGAAATTCAGACTCAGGTCCCAGATCAAGAAGCCTAACAATTAACAAATAAATAGATACAAAAGAGTATAAATAAATATATATACTCTGAATGCTCCTCAGTCGCCTACTTGAGGGGAGGGGCTGGAACAGACTGTGTGCAGGATGAGTGGAGTCTTTCATGATGCGGAGCACCCTCCCCCTTCATGGATTATAATAGGACCAGGATCATGTCTCGTCCGTTACTACCCAAATCATGTTTTTCATCTGACGAGAAATAGTTTAACTGAAGTAACAAAGCATGCTGTCTTTGTTTCCATCCAAAACTCCTGGCAACAAGCAGCTGCGACTTTGGTTTTGACTGTGACCATTATTTATTTTTATTGTTTATAATGTCAGAAGGTAGTTTTTGGTAGGAGTTTTATGATGATGTTTTTAAATGTATATTAGGTTTTCAAACTGCGTTTCTTTGTTTTTTTGTAGTCTAAAGAAATTAAAATCAAAAGAGGAGCAGACGCTCAAAAAGAAGCGGTATAAAGAGTCATTTCAAGATCAACAGATCCTCAACCATGAGATTCTGCAGCAGAAAGACGACTCAGGAACACAAAGACAACAAAAAGGTAGCTCTTCTAAAAACATGAAACATCTGAATCTGAAGGACATTTTGAAAAATGTTTCCTAGACTTTAAATTATCTGTAAAGTTCTCTTCCTGTGTCGAAGCTTTACAATAACTTTGTTTTCAACAAAACGTTGTAAACTTCCTGTCGTGTTTCTTTGTGCTGTCAGGCTGGTTGGTGTACAGAGATCCAGTTCTCCTGCAGATCAACCAGAACATAGATCTTCTGAGGGAGGAGAAGTGTCTCCACGTTACTGCTCTCACCAGCAGCCTGAAGCCCTGGCTGGAGCTGGACTGGTCCAGGGGGAACCAGATCGCTGCGAGGCTGCTGAACTGGGAACAGGAGCCCCTGGAGGCTTTGAGTCAAGCTGTGGAGCTGCTGCTGGAGAGGAAGAACCGGGTTTGGGCTCGAGTTTTAGTCCAACATCTTAGCAGCTGTGTGGAGATAAATCCCAAGCTCAGCAGCTGGGCGTGTCAGCTGAACGACGCAGGTCTGCGCTCGTCTTCTGCTCCACGTTAAAGTAAAACAAAATCCAGAGTTCCTTCAACCAGACGTTCACATCTGACCGACTGCTTCCTGCTTTCAGGTCTGAACGCTGCCCGGACCTTCATCGATCGCCACGCTGAACACCTGGAGCAGCAGGATCTGACTCTCCTGCTCCACTTTGAGCCTCTGAAGGAGATGATTTTAGAAAAGCTCAGCGCTATACCAGAATTGTTTTCAAGCACCGGCTTGGTCTTCACTGAATACCTGAAGCAGGCTCCGACTCAGGACATGAGGCTGTTTATCTGGACTTTGGAGGAGTATAGAGAGGAATATGATTCTTGTAGCGCTATACTGGATGAATATTTTGATATGATGGGTACGTGTTTGGACCCGGTCGAACATCTGGTTTGTAAACGGTTTGTTCTAACGATGCCACTCTCCTGCTTTGTTTCTCAGATGGACATTGCTCGGTCTTAAAAAAGTCTGATGAAAATGAGAATGTAAGTGTTTTTATGTGATTTACTTACATTCTTCTCTTGATGTTACACTTCAAAGATTTACTGCCAAACAAATTAAATGTTAAATTAATTAAAGGCCTAGTATTCACTAGCAGAATCAGGCCAGTTTTAGACTAAAATCTTTTTGTGTTGTGAAACGACAGTTGTTTTATTATTGCAAGACGTCGCACACTGAGTGTGTTGAGGACAACTATCAGTTACTACCACCTCAAGCTCATTATCTTTTGAAGGAACTGAAATATGAATGCTCTTGTGTCACTTGGCTTCAGCGGCCATCTTGAATTCGGTTGCTCGGTGGGGAAGAAGAAGAAGAATTGAGTTGTAAATTGATAACTTTGGTTGAATAGTTGTTTTGCTAACAGAAATAGTTGACTCCAAATAGTTGATGGAGAACATGGACCAAGATCTTGTAGAGCTTCTCATCATAAGTGTTGGATCTGCCTTGGCTACTAGTGCAACACATTTCAGCTCCATATCTAACAGTAACTGAGTTTTTTATTTGAAATTAATTAAATTTTTTAAAGGTTTTTAGTTGTGTCGGCCATCTTGAATCGTGTCGACTCCGAATGTTCATAGGTTGTAGATGTACACGCAGTGATTATTTCCTGGAAGTAAAAAAATAATAATAATCTGGTGCTTCACGAGGTGTTTGGTTCAGTTTTGTTTTTTGGCAGCGACGACAACGAAGCACATAGAAAGTTTCTGAAGAACGGACTTTATTTACCTCTAGATGTTCGAAACACAAAAGACAGTTTAAATACACACCAATAAAAGTAAAATAAGCAGGAAATGACACTTGGACGTGAGGGAGGAGACACGTTCTCATGACATTTTTTAACATCTTGTTTTGCTTCAGAATTCTATGAGAGCTAAGAGTCGAGGCCGAAAAAAGAAGCAGAAAGGTTCAAAGGTAAGAATGTTAAACCTGATTGATTCTGATTCTTAAAGAACGTTAAATGTGATCGGTTTATTTATTGTTTCTGTTCATTTCTTTGTAGAGTGTAATTGGGATGAGAGGAGTAACTGATCAAGACTATTTTGAAGATGACTCTTTGTAAGTTCCATGAATGTTTTTGACTTATTTGACGGTTTATCTCCTGTAATTCTCTACGTAAACGTTTCATTGGAGACTTGAACCTCGAGATAAAAAAAAACATAAACTTTATTAATTAAATCTGTCAAATAAAATTTAGACGTCTCATTCCCTAGTTGGTGGATTTCTTACAGTGCGGTAAAGGCAGCCTCGAGTTTCTGTTTGGATGTCTTAGATCAGGGGTATTCAACAGGCGGCCCCGGGGCCAAATCAGGCCCACGGGTGAATTAAGTTTAGCCCATCAATGGGTTCATTTTGAAATAAAACTAGATTTTTAAACCATAAAACAAACTTTATGACTAACTGCTGGATGTCCCGCCCCTGAGCAGTTTAGCTGAACGTCCCTGTGTCTGTTGATTCAAACTCCATTAACAGTTCATTTTCTTCCTGCAGATCCTTCCTTCCTCCTGATGACCCGTTCAGTGTACCCAGTTACCTTCGAGAACAAGTGGCAGATTTTGAGAACCAGTACAGCAACAGCAGAACACAAAGTCACTTACTAAACATTCTGGACAACAACTCCGATCCGACCAAAGAAAGTTTGTTTGAGTAAGTCCAAACGGCACGTCGGCGACGAGTCGCTTGTTTCACTTTGTTAAGAGCATGGAGCTGTCAAGTTACCGGTGATGGACTGACCCTTGTGCTGCTTCATGCAACACGATGACACGTCAGATAGGAAGTTGGTTTAGAAATCATTTTAAAAATCATTTTTAACACAATAAACCAGAATCAATCCAGTTAATACTGATATCAGATAAAACTGAACAGAAATGTCTGAACGCGTTCTTAATTGAATTACCGTAAATTCCAGACCCCCCCCCCCACCCCACCCCCCCACCCACCAGTAAGTTAAAATCTATGAAGTAGTGATGTTATATTTTAGTATTTCTGCAAAATTTGACTCACCAGCTCTGCAGAAACAGCGGCTCGGTTCTGGTGCGGCAGACCTACACTGCCAGTTCTGGTTGGCTCTGCAGCCCTTGAGCACCAAAACACTTTTTGTAGGGAACCAGAACTTTGGCTAGCCAGTGTGGTCCCAATCGAGTCCAAATCCAGATGGAAAAAAAGTCCCGGCAGGCTCCAGAGAGAACGCCGGATCTCCGGGCGTCGCGTCCCCGCTCGGAAGGCCTCGTGGGCCGGCGGGCGGCACTCGGCTTCACCGACTAGTCTGGAGATCCGGTTCTGCTCTGGTTCCCGGTCGGTGCCGAAATCACTATGAATAAGGACCGAACCTTTCGGGTCAAATTAAAATAAAACTTTGCCTCCATTTCAGTAGAAGGCAACGGGGCTTCTGGGAAATGTAGTAGTTATAAGTGGCAATACAGTGTAGGCTTATTGAGAGAAAACTACAAAATGGCGGCGCTTGTCCGAAGTATTTATTTTTTTCCGTTAACTTTTTACGGTACAGTATCCCGTACTGTCCCGATCATGTGAGTAATATTAAAGTTGACAGTCGAGTGTCGTGTACATTTTTGTTTTCTTGTGTACAATTTTACTTTGAAAACCCCCAAAACGTCACCGTGGCATAAGAGACTCTAGAAGCTTCTTTCTGTTCAGAGCAGCGTTTACCCACATCAGTAGCTTACTTTTAAAAACGAGCAGCGTGTCGTGCCCAAATAATAACTGGATGTTTTTCTGCTGCAGCTACTTCGCTCAGATCCTGGAGGAGCACGGCCCCCTTGTTGCAGAGGACCCTCTGCTGGTGGAAGAAATGCAGCATTTTCCTGCCATGGCCAAGCGCAAGATCGAAGAAGCCGGCGGCTTCGAGGCCTTCCTGTTGGAGTCCCTTCGCTTCATTAAGATCGGGCGGTGCATCGGCCTGGCCAAGCACGCCGTCTCCCTGCAGCAGGCCGTGCACGGAGCGCGCCTGGACGACCTGGACGAAATAACTGACTGTAACTCTTCGTCCCCTGATCTGTATACATCGAGTCATGTCACAAGTTATCTGCAGAATTACTTCTCTGCACGCGCAGAAAACACCCCCGTCCTCCCAAATCCTTATTTATTTTACTCGCAGTCGTCAGGAAGTGACCCTTACTCCCTCTGGACTGACTCAAACGTTTTTCCCAACCCTTATGAAGAATCGCCCGTCGACTCCCTCGACGCCCTCGACACCCATTTTACAGTTTTGGAAGCCGATCCAACGTCAGAGAAAACCGTCTTTATGCCAAAGGATGAAAACTTTTTCCAGAGGCATGCAGAAGTGCAGGTTACTAAATTTTAAATGAAATTCAGTAAAAGCTGTTAAGTGCTTGAATCCACGATGAAGTTTGATCTTTGTTTCCTCAGACGCGTCAGGCAGAGTTGAGCAGCGTGGCGGTGAATACAGAGCTTTATGGGCGTTTTGAGAGGCGCCAGGTGAGTTTGGTTTGTTCTGATCTGATATGAAAGCTGGAATATAAACTGTAAATTCTGTTTTTATTGGAGCAGGGAAACATCTGTTGGTGCTAAACACATCTGGAAAAACATTTAATATCAGGGTAGCCGCGGGGTTGTAAAAGGTATTAAAAGGTAGTAAATAAAATTAACACAAATTACGGCCATTAAAAAGTA
>JAVCKU010000031.1:702136-716979 GCA_032273985.1 Hypsolebias coamazonicus
ACTAAATATTTAGCTTGTAAATTAAATATTTAGTTTGGAACTATGACATTTATAAATGTATGAATGACATGGTGAAATATGACTGAAAAAAAAAATTTTTTTTTCTTATGAAAGGCTAAATAAACCAAAAATATTGCTGTCCATTTTTGACTGTGTAACTTTACAAACAGCACCCCAGAGTTTTCCTCTACAAAAACAAAACAAACACACACATTTTTTTTTCCCCCTAATTAGAGCTTTTTTTAAATAAATGTTAATCTATTAGGAATAAATTCCTATTTTTTGGAGAAGGGACTATTTTCATAGAGCAATTCTTTTTTTTTTTTTTTTAAACAGCTGTTTGTGGACACAAAGAGATCTGTGGTGCTCAGATCTAGAATCTTTATCTAAAATGTTGGTGTAAACTGTTGGTTTTATTGCTTTAAATACGATTTTCTTACATTAAAAATATATTTTATTGATGTGAGAACCTGAGCGAGTATTTGTCTGATTTTTAACGTTTTATAAAACTATCCGTCAGCTCTCGTATGTCACTTCTTTGTAATTGTAAATGTTTAATAATCGTTTTGAACTTCTTTTTGCATGTTTTATTTAATTTTGTGGAAATGTTGCTGAGTCTGAGTTTAAATGTCAAATAAAACCAACTTTGTTATATAATGTTACAGTAGGAACTTTCTGACATAAAATAAAGTGATGTTTTTAACTGCAGCTGCATCTGGGCTGAATCATAACGACAGTTTGTTGCATGATCCTTTAAGTTCAAGGTTCAAACTTTGTTAGTATCACAGGATCTCTCGGTTCTAAAAAAAGAAAAAACTATTTACAAGATATAGAATGAGTCTCTGCAGTCACTGTGCTTAATCAGCATCAGTTGTCATGTGATCGTATTTGAGAAGCGTGGACGTTTATGGCACGGATATTTACGTATGCTCGCGCAGGGTCTCATATGCTCTCTCGAGTTTGGGCATGATAATGCTGCCAGAGGCCTCGACTCCACAATCACTTTCTGTCCCAGGACGGTACAGAAAGTGGTGCTTGAAAGTTTATGAACCCTTTAGAATTTTCTATAATTCTGCATAAATGACCTAAAACATCATCAGATATTTACACAAGTCCTACAAGTAGATAAAGAGAACCTAGTTAAACAAATGAGACAAAAATATTATACAGTACTTGGATATTTATTTATTATTTTATATTATTAAATAATTGAATGTTTTTAAATTTAAAAAAAATCTTCCAAAATGACAATATCGTTATTTGAAAGGTATTTATGTATTTAATGAGACATTTAATTGTGTATTTAACAAGTTAATTGTATATTTAATGATTTATTAAATAATTAAATTATACATGTAATTATGGTTAGATTTTTTTTAAATTGACATTTTATTTATTTCATGATGTATTTATTTACTTAATTTTGCCACATTCCACCCTCCATGTCCATGCTCTGGACTATGACACCTCTGTTTCATCCGTGTCTGACTCAGAGATATTTTCTAATGATTTGTCTCTCTCACCGTCCATGCTCATAGATGGCGTACCGCAGGGCAGCACAGAGCTGCTTCCTGAGGTTGCCTGCTGTAGCTGCCTAGAAGACCAACAATAAAACTCCTACACTTTGAAAACTCCTGGACTATAAATACTTATCGGCTCAGATGAAGGGAGGTTCTTCTTGTAAGTTAAAAATGAACATGCTCCTCTGGTGCTGTTTGCTGAACATTTACATGAATCTTTATACTGTAGTTTGCACAGATACAAGTTAAAAGATGACAGGATGCATTTAGCTATTTACAATAATTTTATCATGCAGCAAAAAGCATTATATTACAGCAAACATGAGCGCCTTCATTTAGTTTCCCTGAATTTTCAAGTGATTAGAGAAGAAGCACTATTTACATTTTAACAAAAGAATATTAAAACAACTTAATGAGTTGATTAGTTATATATAAAAGGTCTTTATAAAGACATGTTTCTCCTGTTTTAATATAAGTAGGCTTCAACCGTCAGCTCCAAGTCATGAATCTTCTGGCTTGATTTTGATTCACCAGACGGTGAAACGAGGATGTTTGAGTCGTTTCCTCCTCAGTGTTTAGGTTTGTTGTTTGTTTGGATTTGGGGTTTCAGAATTCTTTAAACCTGTGAAAAGAAACGTTGCAGTCAAGCTGACAATCACCACCTTCTGCACCCCCCCTTAGCGGCACCTCTGCATTCTAGACCAATAAAAATTGAGGTTTCAAACTGGCACTATTGTAAACAAAGCTAGCTTGTTATCAGGCCAAGTGATAAACCACCAAATTTCAACAAACTATGGATCATTTCAAAGCTTTTGAGATGAAGAGTTTCAAAATAGCATCTTAATATATGAAAATTCCTTATTTTAAAAGCACAGGTTACACACTTTAACAGAAAGGTAGATTTTTACTTGAAATATACATACAGTATATCCATATTAACTATCAGAATGGTGTGAAACTATTGTAAACCAAATTTAATTCTCACCCTCTGATTGGGAAAGGACGTCCACACCAGCCTCGAATTTCTTTGTAGACCAGTCTGGTCAAGAACTGAAATCACAGCAAACGAACTGTGAGTCGCTGTGCTGTGAGCATAAAACTACAAACAATCTTTATTGAACACACTAAAGCACAAAAGTCAAACTGAATTCAGGTCAAAAGCCAACATAAATTTTGGAAAAAGACTCTGAAAGCTCTTGGAGACTCTTTAAGTGTAAATGAGCAGTGTTTCTGACCAGGCAGGCCAACACGTCAGCAGAGATGAGCATGTAGAAGACGTTGTTCCAGCCAGTTGGAGAAATCAAACCGGCTAACAGAGGTCCCAACGCTGCGCCTGTGGAGATCACATCAAAACATTTCAGGTTGGGCTTCATCCTGTCGTTTATTAGTCTTTTAAATCCATTCAAAAGTTCCCTCCTTCAAAACACCAAAATTCTTACCAGTATATGTTCAGTTTTGACATTTCAAATTTCCATTGTTTTTTTTAGTGTCCATTTCTGAACTAAATTTAAAATCACCACTTCACACAATGTCAATTTAAAATCTGTATTTATTTTATTTTATTTATGTTCTGCGTTCCTTAAAAAAAAAAAAAAAAAAAAAAAAAAAAAAAAAAAAAAAAAAAAAAAAAAAAAAAGTCAATTTACTTTCATTTCAAATTTCTCGTTAAAATTTCACATTAAGCAACAATTTTGGCAAATCAAACCTGGAGCATCTCAGGGATGTGTACTCGGCCCTTTTTTATAAAACCCATTAGTAAAGTAAACTTTACTGTGAAATTTGCAGACAACACCCCCATCATCATCTCACATATTAAAACTTTTTTTTTTCCGAATGGCGCATATTGCCCACCTGCAAAATTTTAAATAAAAATTTCAAGCGATCCATTTGTGCTTGAAGTACGTACAGTATTGGGGATGACTTCCAGCTACTACCCACAACACATTTTAGCTCAATATCAGCAAAAATGACTAAGGCTATGGATTACTATGGCTAAGTTTGACTAGTTGCGGTAGCCATCTTGAATCAGGTTGATTCCAACAATTAATCAGTTGTAGAATACAGTCTAATTATTACTATTAATTTATTACTGTCTAATTACAGTATTTTTGAAAGTCATTACAATTCATCTGCTGATGGGGTGATAAAAACGTCAAACACCTCTATCATCAACAGTGGAATGGAGGCGGAGAAGGGCCAGTTTTGGGTTCCTGAGAGTCAGTGTGATAGATAACCTGCCATAGTTATCTTACATCTGTACTACTCTTGAGAAAGCTCAAGACAAAACTGCATTTTCAAAAAAATTGTAAGCTGTAAAGCACCCAAAGGATAATAATGGACAAAACTGACTCCTCTACAGCCCATCCAGTCTGCTGCTGTCTGATAAGAAACATCTGCTGCTAAAAGAAACTTCAGATCAGTTTGGCTCATCAGGCAATTTTTTGTCTTATATTTTTGTCACTAGACAAACAAATCAAAAAGTACATATTAATAATTGTATAAGTAGCAAACATGGCAGGCCAATCAAGTTGTAAAACAAATTCAGCTTCCTCATTAACACAAACTACAGCAAGCTTTACTCACTGTTGGGCTTTTATTCTGCAGCTTTAACAGCTTCCATTCTCCTTGGAAGCTTCCCACAACTTTTTTGGGTAAGGTGCTCTATGGGGATGATGATAGACTCTGTCCAGTTCTTCCACACCAAACTTATCAAATGGTATTTTAGTCGTTGGTATATGTACTGGAGCACAATCACGTTGAAGTATAAAAAGGCCGTCCCCAAAATGTTGCCATAAAGTTGGAAGCAAAACGTTGTTCAAAATGTCTTAAGCATTAAGACACCCAGCCCAAACCCTGACCTATTGAATGAGAAGAAGACTGAGGTTATGTTTTTGGAACATCCACTGACACCCGGCATGTACATCTGCATTTATTGGATCAATATACTAAACCAGTGACCACAAACCTGGGGGTCAAAGTAGATAATGATCTTAAATTTGATAATCAAACCAGAGCAGTTATCAAGCTTTTTTCATTCATGGCAGCTGGTGAAAGTCAAGCCCATTCTTACAAGAAAGCACTTTGAGACAGTAATCCACTCCATCACTACTCAGCTGATAACTGTAGTAACACTTTAAATACAGTAGGAGGGTCAGCGCTTCCTTTAATGCTCACCTTCAGAGGGTACAAAATGCTGCAGCACATCTTTTAACAGGCACAAAAACATGACCATCTCTCCGCTGTTTTAGCCTCGCTGCAGACTGCCTGTACATTTTAGGATTCATTTTAAAGTTCTTTTACTGGTTTCTAAAGCTTTGAATAGTCTCGCTCACCTCATCTCACTGAGCTGCTACACTCATACACAATCTCTCACCGTCTCAGTTCAGCAGACCAGCTGCTCCTGAGAGGCTCAAAAACAAAACGAACGCTTCGAGGGGATCGTCCTTTCTCTGCTGCTGCTCCTAAAAAACGAACGACCTGCCTTTGAGCATCACAGACGTCCTCCCTGCCTGTTTTTAAATCACTTCTTAAAACTCATCAACACAACCTGGAATGTTGACTTTTAGTACAAATTTTAGATCATTTTAACAAATTTAATTTAACTGGTTGATCTATTTGTTTAATATAAGGCTGTTCAAGGTTTGCTGTCATGTGTTTTTTTTGTGTATTGTGACTGCTTCTGGTTTTATTGACTAACCGTTCAGCACTTTGGTCCTTAGGTTGTTTAAAGTGCTTTACAAATAAAGCTGGTATGGTAAGACCAAATACTTTGGCCCATATATTCTACCTATGAAACAGATCAAGGCTGCCAGATGTTCACCTACTTAAAGTTTTCTGGTAAAAACTGGATCAGCATGTGGAACATGTGAAGGAAAGCTTTTTGGGACATAAAACTAAAAAGAACTTAAAAGGTCTGAGGGTGAAAATATCTATCTGTTCCAATACTGATATCATAATCAGTCAGAGCCGCTCTATAGCAGATACTGCATGGATCCTAAAGTCAGAAACATTTTACCTACCTATGGATCCAGTCCCATCAATGATTGCAGTCACTGTTGATAATGCCCTGGAGTTTCCTCTCAGACTCTCGTGTGTTCCCTGTTGAAACAGAGACAGTCGCATCAGGTTTTCAGGTCTAATAGACGGCGTAACACGAAGCATGTCCCATGATGCTTCAGGTCTTACCAGGTCAGCAGACACAGCTGTTGTGATCAGAGCGTATGGTCCGTTCACCAGGCCTCCACACAGTAACAACATACCTACACATTAAAACAAACTACAATTAAAAGGCCTCATTTTCTGTCTTTTTTTTTTTTTTGGTCAGATGTTCTTAAAAATATAAATTCAAGTGAATAAATGAGGCAAAGAAGCGCCACTGTGTTCATTTTAAAAGTGCATTAAGTTCACTTTTTCCTGGGGAGGCAACATTATGGACCGAATTTGTACCGTGAAGAAAGCATGATCAATCAATACACCAATCAGAGCACCTTATCTTCAGGTTATTTCCCGATGCTAAATTAAACAAACCTTATCAAATATGCCTTCGTCTGTGCGATACAGCATAATCATTTTTCAGTAGTTGTTTGCTGATAATGTGACCTTTTCTTCTGACTTTATTGTTAATGTCGAGTCGCGTCTTGATGGATTATTGTGCAAGAAAACTTGTTCCATTCACTTTAGCCTTAAAAATGCATCCATCAACTACCGCTGGGATATTTCTGTTTGTGACTGTTAAGAGGCCCAGACGTGGAAACAAAGAATGCTCCTACTTTTATAGGAGACCCCGACTGAGTGACACAAACGTCAGGAGAGATGAAAAAAGTTGAGCCATCAACTGATCCCACTATCAGCTACCTAGATCACCCAGCGTCTGCTGGACTGGTCCTGACCCCACTCCAAAGTGGGCCTAGTGTATCCCTATGGAGGTGAACATGTGTTACCCAGATCTGTTATCTGATCCTCCCTTCCAGTCAGCCACAAAGAACTGGAGCTGTAAATCCTGGAAACTGACAGTTTCAGCCAATGAGAGGAGACCCTACTGGAGACAAAGTTGGTCAGGAAGAGATGTGGACACTGAAGGGAAGGTGTACCTTTTTCCTTTTTTTAACCAGAGAAAGGAGGCGTTTGTAACCCCATCCTTGCTGCTTAATGATATGAAGTGATGTAATCTGAGCTGGTCCTCTTTGTTTGAGACATGAAATAGGAGATGCGAGTTTAGTCCGTTTATTCATATAAAAAGTATAAACCTGACAGAAACTGGAGCTTTTGGACTTTCGACAGCAGATTACATCCCTCGGCCCTCTTGTTGCTCTTGGGTTGTTTTGGTCCGGGGACGACAGGAGGGTTGTAGCATCAGCATTTTTTCTAGTTCCTCTGTCCATGTCTGGTGAATGTGAGACTTCTGTAGGGCTCTTGATTGTGGTCCCTCGCTGTGGCTACATTCCTCGGCACTCTTACAGTTGACAGTTTTGATCTTTGATTTTTAGACTTCAAGCAAAATATGTACTTTTTTAACTTGCTTATCACCTTTTTTTTAAATATTTTTCATGTTAATAAAGATTTACCTGAGCAGAAACTGAACTGAGGCTCCTGGGTGGTTTTTGGAATTTATTCTGACGGGTTTTGTATGAGGCACAAGAAAATGCATGAGCTGAGATAAATATGGGGTTTTAGTTGACCCCCCTTTCCTGCTTCTCTCTTAAACCTCAGAGAGCAGTGTGAAGTTTACAGCTGGGTCTCTCTGGGGGTGTTTGCTCTGACGTGAGGTCAGCAGCACCAAAGGGGCCATCTGGCTGTTCCTAGTGGTGAAACAGCAGCTTCTCGGTCTCTTTTCATTCTTTCAGCTTGAAGTCAAAAAAAGTTCTACGTTTGGTAGGTCTGCTTGTCCATCTGGTAATTTGATGCATGCTTGCTGTCTAGACCGAGTCAATAGTTAAGGGTGGACTTTGGACCTCATGGAAACGACTGGCTCAACGACAAGAAATTACTGGGTGATTTGTTTTGTAGTGAATATGGATCATGGGGTCTGAGGTCACTGGGTTCTTTCAATAACTCCCTTTAATGAGTGTTAAAGATTTGAAGTAAGGATATTAACATCTGTCTTTGGAGTCAGAAATGAAATTGTCAGTTCTAGAAATGATGCATTATGACGACGTGTTGGGTAAATATGGTGGAATAAAGACAATACATTCAAACTTACCAATTGTAATGCCAAGGCTCTTTTGTCCGATGTAGTTATAGAGAAAAAGCTGCAATGAGAACAGAACAATCAGAGAACTCAAACAAAGATTAATAAACAGTTGCAAAATCCTTGTCCATTTCTATAAAGTAATTAAAGTCTGATCTCAAATAAAAGAAAATTAAGATGCAGAATGTCTTAATAAACTAAACTATAATGTGAAATATTTGTAATAAATAAAACCAACTAAAGCCAATCTAAAACATGAAGGGAATGTTACCCTTCCATTAAGCCAAAGCCTGATATTTTCTTGAGAAAAGTCAAATTCAACTACATTATTTTCCATATTCCAAAACTCTAAAGGCTCACTGTGTTAGTTTAAGTTAAAGCTGTGCTCATTACTGGACCAAAAAAAAATTAGTTCTCTAAGAGAAAGAAGCTAATTTTTTACACTGTTTGAACAAAATAATGATGAAAAGCAAAGATTACTCTGCTGTTAAACAGCAAAAGACAACACACTGGAAGGGTTTTTTATTTCTCAATACTTTAGAACAGGGGGTGTCAAATTCACTTACAAAAGGGGCCAAAATTAAACCTTTTTCAAACTAAGGGCCGGTTTCAGAATCTACATTCAGTCAAGTTAGATACCAAACATCTTTTCTTGGTGGCAGGTTCCTCAACAAGGGTTTGATTGGTCTCATTTGACATTCTCTTTTGCACTTGTGACATCACAATCAAAGATTATCAAAAAAAATTAAAGTTATAAAAGTATTTTATATTTAAAACAATATCTTGGGGGCCAGATAAGATGTCAACGAGGGCCACATTTGGCCCCCGGGCCTTGAATTTGACACATATGCTTTGGACAGTTTAATGTGCCATAGTTTTTAATACTTTTCTTGATTTTTAAATTTAGCATAAAAATAAATGAATGAATCAAAACTAAAAGGCTTTGCTGTCACTTGTGGGAAAGACTGAGAAACTAATAAAAGTAAAGTTTGTTCAGAAGCTTTGTGTACTTTTACATTTAACAGTAAAAAAGACTGTACAGTACGCCACAAACTGTCTGCAAACACGACGCCATACAGATCATAACTAAACAGTGAGAGTCATGAACTTTAGATAACTCAAAATCGATGTTTTTGCTCCAGTGTTATGTAACGTTTTCCAGAGTAAGGAACAAAATAAACCTCCGTGTGAGGAAACTCACCATCGGGGCAGCAGCGATCAGCATGACGCAGCAGGTCGTCGCTCTTCCTCCAGTAAGATCAGAAGCAACGCCCGCCAGAATTCCTCCTGCACACAAAGAGGCGGACGCTTTAGTGAAAGTGATAAAAACAAACAAAAAATACAAGAGCTGCATTTAAGATTTATCAGGGTTTTTTTAACAAGTGAATAAAATTACACAATCTAATGGAGGCATTTGAATTTTAAAAATCTTAGTTTCAGCGCTTCATTTAATTTGTTAAAATGCCAGATTTACAATAACATCAACATTTTTTGGAAATGGTAAAAATTGAAACTACAATATAAAATTTACATAAAACAAATTGAAGGTAACAACTTTATAAAAACCCAAAGTTTACCCAAGATTCCTCCGACATCAAATAATGTTGACATGTCTCCTGCTTCTTTTGCCCTAAAATGTGCTGCGAAAGACAAAAGTGCACAACAATTAGAAATAAATGATGAGAATGAAGATGTGTGTCATATTATCCCCCCAAATGTATTTAATACTGACCAACATTTGAGATGTAAAGAGGAAGCCAGTACAGGAAGGTGTAGCTAACCAGTTTGGCAAAAAGCAGACAGAGAGAAAATTCCACCACCCCCTGTGTGAAACACAAAACATCATTTAAACATCGTCTGGGGCGGCTGTGGCAGAGTGGTTAGAGCAGTCGGTCTCCAACGCAAGAGTTGGGAGTTTGATTCCACCAGCAGTCACATGCTGAAATGTCCCTGGGCAAGATACTGAACCCCTCATCGCCTCCGATGTGTGTCCCAGCGGTGTATGAATGTGATAAAGCTGTGAGTATTCAGTCCAGTAGAGTGCTGTATGAATGGGTAAATGAGGCACAGATTGTGTTGTAAAGAGCTTTGAGTGTCTTGACAAGGCAGAAAGAGGGGCTAGATAAGTGCAGTCCACTTACCATAAAAAAAAAAATACTCAGAGGGATGATTATAGTGGAAGCACGTAGCAGGGCTGTGTGTTTTCTCATGAACCACAGGTTTAATGAAACACTCAATAGGAGTTGGATCTAGATCTTTTGAAGTTAACTCAATTCTAGATGGCCGCTACATCTAATTGTGTGTGTTGCCCAAAACGACTGAAGCAGACAGGTTTCATTTTGTATATGAAGCTCACACATTTCCTAAATTAAATTAAACAATTACGAATCACCTCCCATTGAGCATGTAAAACTCAATGTGACTACTAGATGGAACCAAAGTATTCAATTTCCCCCAAATACAGTACATGTATACAATTTTTAAAAACTGTATTTCATTCAACTTTTATTTATACAGGTTAATCCCATTGAGCCTCGGGGACTCATTTACACGAGAGACCTGATTTTAACACAGAATGATGACAACAGTGGAGAACAATGACAACAATATATCTGCTTCAGTTAAGAAAATAAAGCACATTTAAAATCAATGTGAACAAATCCTCTGTTTAAAACAAGTTATTTTTACTCACAGGTATACGGAGAGCCCCACAGAAACTTATGGCCTCTGGGTGCTCCTCCACCGTCTCTGGAATCTCCGTGATGATGGTACCGTTCATGGTTTGGTCCGTGATGATGGTACCGTTCATGGTTTGGTCCGTGATGATGGTACCGTTCATGACTTGGTCCGTGATGATGGTACCGTTCATGGTTTGGTCCGTGATGATGGTACCGTTCATGAATTGGTTCCCGTTGACCGAGTTGCGCAGGAGAGGCTCCGTCTCGTTGTTGTTCTGAATGCTCTGAGGCACAAACACTCACCTGTGAGTTCAAGCAGTCCTGCTATAGGTGAAGAAGGAGTGATGTCTGTTAAAACTCACATGATGCTGAGGAGGAGTGCAGTCCACATCTTCAGGTTCTGAATGAGAAAACCGGACAGTAAGGTCCAAGTATGACAGACATTTGTTCACTGTATCGGATCAAGTGTTAACAGTAAGATCGACTCAAATATATCTGTTAGCTGCTCCAGTTGTGACTTCAGAACTCAATATACATGGAAAGACTAAAGATCTGTGTTATTTTTACTGAAACTGACTTTCAACAAGAAAGAAGAAGCACAGGATCCCCGTGAAGGCAATGATGAGTCCAGGGACGATGAAGGACATCCCCCACGCCGAGGAGACGAAGACTCCAGCGATGAGGGAGCCCAAGATGTTTCCCACCGAGGTGTGGGAGTTCCAGACGCCCATGATGAATCCACGCCTGATGGAACAGAAACACAGTGAACAGTTATCCTCATGATGTAGTTTCAAGTTTTTAATCATCATCAGTTGCCATAAAAATTGGGCAATCATGTAATTGTGTGTGTCAAATTGTGTTTGTCTGTTTAGCAACCCCTACATGTACATCTGCAACAGAATAACTTTTGAAGTTAGACCGATTCAAGATGGCCACCACTGCTCGACAAACACAAAAACGGCTCTAACTCAGTCAGTGACAGCGAGCTCAAATTTGTTGTGGTAGTAGCTGAGAGTCAGCCTCAATACGTACTCTGAGCACGAACAGATCACACAAGAGCTTTGGTGAAACTTTGGCATGGAAGCAGTGGATGATATGCATTCCTTCAAAGATTGCTACACCTGTGTGCGCATCTTTATTACATCATTTGTCATATTCGAAACTGTGTTTAGGAACAAAATAAATAGACGTGACAAGGCATCCATGTTATAAACAGACATGAATATTTTACTTGGTGCCAAATAAAAAATTTAAACAGACATTAGACAGGCATCTGTGTGATAAAAAAAGACAGATTTGTTTTGTTTGTGGTCTTAAAAGGTGTAAACACTAGATGTTAAAAAAAAAAAAAAAAAAGTCTGGCTACACAGAGATAAAACTATCACTATGAACAATGTTCAAGAGTCAGGGCATGGAGGCTACAAGTCCAAACCTCATGACCAAAGGTGAGGGTTGGAATGTAGACAGACCAGTAAATCAAGAGCTTTGCCTTTCAACTCAACGACTTCTTCACCAAAATCTACTGAAGCAACACCCTCATTACTGAAGACGAGCCACAATCCACCTCCCGCTCCTTCCTACCATCGCTGAGAAACAAGACGTCCAGATACTTAAACATCTTCACCTGAGATAAAGACCCCACCCCCTGACCTGGAGGGGGGGGGGGCATTACACCTGTTTCCAGTCTTTGTTCAAGGAAAAGTCCCGAAAAAACGCACAAAGCAACTACAAGGAAAGTACCGTAGCATTCTTTGAAGTCAAACCTAACACCTGCTGTCTTGCATGCCAGTTTTAAACAACTCACAACATCTGTAGGCACTTGGAGTATGTGTTGGAGACGACTCTCTGCTACAACCACACCAGAGTTTTGCTCAATTTCCTGTAAAACTCAATGATTTACAGCTATTTTTTAATGTTTGCTAAGATTAACTGGCTGCAACGCCAATCTGAAATCATGTGTATCCTAAATGTTCACAAGTTGCAGATATACATCCAATGATTACTTTCTGAGTGTTTCATTAAAAATATGTTTAATGGTTTCTTAGATATTTTGCTAATAAGTAGACAAACACAAACAAAGAGACAGGCAATCACATGACTGTCTGTGTATTACGGCGACAGGCAATCAAAAGAAAATACTAGAAGTAAAAAAGTTCAGCACATCAAAAACTCTTAGGAGCCAAGCATGGGAAGAGAATCAACAACGAAACAGTGGACCAGCTTCATACACAAATAACTTTATTGATTTCAGCCATTGAGCTCATCTCAGCTTCAGAAATAACTTATTTTATAAATGAATGTTGTTTGCACCCACCTTACAAAAACTCATTACATTATAAAAAAATAACTTGTAGTTTTACTTTCAAGTGTTGCTGCGTGTTTGCTGTTTGTGAATGTACAATCCTAGAACAGGAAACTGTCACTGAGCAGCCTGTCGTGATTTTTCTGTCACGTGACTTCTGAGACGCTCTACTCAGCGTGGTGGGGTGGGACGCAGTCACACCGTGACTTTAAAAGCAACTGTTCTCACGCAGGTGATAGACCTAATGTCAAAATCATGTCAAAATAAACCAGTTGGACCAGTTTATCAAGCTCTGAGCGTCAAACTCTGTTACAAAAGGGGTCAAAATTAAAACTAATTTCAAACCAAGAGCCAGTTTCAGTCAGTGCTTCACCTCCAGTCAAATACCTGATATCATTTCTTGGTTGCAGGTTCCTCAACAAGAACGTCATCAGACTCATTTGATGTTCTCTGTCGCTTTTTTCACATCAAAAATCAAAGATTACTGAAAAAAATTTAACTTGTTTCTCTTTGCTTTAAAATGTATCAAATGTTATGAAAGTCTGCTCAGTAAAAATAGAAAATAAAGAGAAGCAGTTTACTTTTAAAATATCATCTTGGGGGCCGTATTTGGCCCTCGGGCCTTGAGTTTGACATGAGACAATTGGCTGTTTAAAGTTGCTTTGTTAGAGCTGGTTTCACTGTGGTGTCAAAACGTGACAAATGTATCTAAGTGTGCAAAGTCAGCAGGTGCACCCAGTACTCACTTCCCCTTTCCAAACCAGTTCCCGACACAAGCCACCACAGCTGGCCAACCGGTGGTCTGCATAAGTCCGTTCATGACCTGCAGAGTGAAGGCAACAGCCCGAGTTAACTCAATGAATTCTGAAAACTGCACACAAACTGGAGGGCTGATTCTTCACATTCTCTCAGTTAACCGGCAGAAATAAGCCTGGACATGAAGAGCAGTCATATGATGCAGCTGGGAGTCATGTGATGGGTGTGAGTCAGCCCTCAGCAAAGACCTTGGGAGCTTACATAAAGTTCATAGAGTACAACTGTGAGGTTAAAATACAAGATATACACTGTTTTATATGGCAACATAAAAGTTCTCAGTCTAAATAAAAATATACATCTGTCTAAAAACAATTTATTTTAGTTTAAAAAGTTAAAATTTGTTGGAACAACTTGTGGTTTATAGATTAAAGAGCACTTATCTACAGTTCCTCCTTTGAGGAGTCATGTGTTACCTTGAGACTCTCAGACATCTCAAAGCTACAAAATGACATTTCAGTAAGGAGCGAACTAACAAAGAAACTTTTAGCTGACATTTTGAATCAGTCGATTTTCATTTTAACGCAAACTTCCAAGTTTAATGGAGAAAAATCTGAAAATACAAATATCTTTTTTTTTTTAAGTGACTGCAATTTTAGGTGGACAAACTGCTTGAAGACATTTAAATTAGTAGATAAATTAAATACACTGCTGGAAAATTATAAGATGAAAATGCATCAAATGTTTTGTTTTAGAGTGAAAACATGAGTTTGCAATGATTACATCACTGTAAAATAAATATATTTTCCCTTTAAATATTACGGAGTTAATGCACCTCCGATTTGTTATTGAAAACTTCAGGGAAGTAAAACTTTTGTTTGTCAAGCCCTTGGTGAGGCAGTGAATGTGTGCCAACAGGTGAAGTACCATGTCTGCAAACAGCTTGCTGCTCTGCTCAGCAAGAAACAACATGTCTGATGTCTTTGTTTCCCTTTTCTTTTTCTGATGCTGTCAGATGAGTGGAGCAACATTTGACAAGGCACAATTTGTTTCTAAATGTCAGCAGAAAGGGCTGTGAGTGTAGAAACACTGGTTTAATGAACAGCACAAACACTTTGTAAGTGAACACAGTAAGTCATATAAAAAAAACTCAACTAATTTATTTAATTTCCAAGCCTGAGCTTGAATGTTTAGACAGTAAAAGAAAATTACTAAATGGTTTTGAGCTGAGCTGACCACTTCTTTTATGCAGCACTTTAGGCTTTAATAAATCCACTAAAAGTATCCTGATGCATGCTCAATAATCCTAAGTATAAAGTATATTTTAGTTTTTTTATGGGGCTATCAAAATGCCAAAAACAGTTACAGCAACTAATATCATATAAAATCAAACTACAGTATTT
>JAVCKU010000031.1:732172-744044 GCA_032273985.1 Hypsolebias coamazonicus
GTGGCTACACCCTTAGCCTCTCTACTCGGTCTGAAAGACACAGTTCGGATCAAAGTGCCACACAACCCCACACTGGAGTCCTACTACTGCAACATTACCAAAAACCCCACACAGGTAGACTTCTTCACGCTTAATACAAACACAAACCACTGCCCGATGTTTGTTACTAGAAATAATACTAAAATCACACCTCATTGTGCTTGTCTCAGTCTTCAGTAGCAAACCTTTGCAAGCAGACCGGTTATTCAGAAAGACAAGTGCATCGCTGGTTCAGAAGAAGACGGAACCAGGACAGGCCGAGTTTGCTCAAAAAGTTTCGAGAAGCCAGGTAAATGCAGACAAAAGCTCATTTTCTTTACATGCAAGCTGTAAAACTGTACAGTGGGTGGAAGCAGGCTGTGAGCCCTGAGTTTTTCTGCTTTCATGCAGATATTTCTGGATGCAAAAGTAGCCCTCTGCTTTTAACATGCATTTATTACTGTGCCAGTCTGTCATTACCAGGCCTTAACACACAGACATATAAACACACATCCGACTTTCATTATCCACAACTAGAACATGGTTTCACCTGTGCCAGAAGCTCAATCACCACTCATGCTTATTTTTACGTGTAAACGAACTGTGACAGGAGCAGAATGAAACCCACAGTGGGGGTATAGCTTCATAAAACAAGGCTGCTGAGACATGTCTGTACCACCTGGGAATGTAAATGCAGTGTGTGGGTGTTTGTGCAGACAGTGAGAATCAGTTAGTGTCACAAGACTCAGAGGAAATCCGATGTTAATTAAATGCACACACAAATTATTTTTATCATTGTTTCTTGTGTTGTGTTCAGTGTACTTCTGTGATCATCTCTGGCTTTACTGTGGTGGTGGATGTTCTTGTTTATTCTTATTATTTTGGCTTTTCCCTCTTCAGGGGTTGCCACAGCGAGTCGTCCTCCTCCACCTCACTCTGTCCTCTTCATCCTCCATCCTCCAACTATCTCCATGTCCTGTCTAACTGCAGGATGTTGTTCTTGTTTAATTACAGATTTATTAGGGATGCACAATATTGGATTTTTGGCCAATATCTAATATGCCGATATGTTAAAACTTATTTGGCTGATACCCGATACCAATACCGATATTATTTTTCCTAGACGTACTTACAAAGGCTGCATAGCTTTCTCTGCTGTGGAATTAAAATACTACATTATTCTGCATGGTCTTTGTCAGTTTGGTCTGCCACCAAATGCAGATACCAAAAAGGGGGTTGAAAATGATGTAACACTTCAACTTGGATTGTGTTTAATGTCAAATGTATTCATGACATTGACTCTCTCTAACACAATGACAACACTCGAACAGTGCAAATTTGTGAATTTTCACAAATCTAAACTCAACCTGTTCACAAGCCACAAGTGAAAAGCGCAGAAGTATTAGTGCATTAATAGATATACTTGAGAAATTATTAAATTAAAAATTAACCTCAAACAGAAGTCCAACACATGGTCACAAAATCATAATTATCAACTCAAACCTCGTTGATTCTGGGTTGTCATAATGGCCGATGGTTAACTTTATCGCTAATATCAACTGATACGATACCATGCCGATAATATCGTGCATCGCTAGTTTTTAAGTGAAATGATTGTGTTTTGTGTGTGCAGGGATATGGAATTACCTGCAGGGGACGCTGCTGAGACGTTATGCGGAGGAAAACAACGGTGTCAATATTCTCTCTGGACCTATTTTTGACAACGACCATGACAGCCTTCGAGACAGCACGGAGAAAATTAAAGAGTAAGTTCATGACCATTGGTTGTAAAGATGAAATGAATAAATCTGAAGAAAACTCCTGTTATAAATGCCTTGCCTTTGTAGTGTGATTTCAATTGTTTATGCTGGAACACATTAAAAAACAAAGTGAAAAGCACATAAATACTGCAAAATTATATAACTTAAGGAAACTGGAAACTAAGCAAATTGAACAAATTGGCTTTTTACTCAAATAAGCATTTTGTTGGACTTTTTGTGTGCATACAACCAAATTTATGAGAACATATACACATCACCACTTTTTTTTTTAAATATAAACTTTGTATCCTAAGAGTAAAGAAAATCACCAAAATCAAAAGTATATAATTTCAAAATAAAACTAGAGAAATTACATTTTCTGTGAAAATGCCATGTGAATGCTAATTGCAGAAGAACTTGCTGTAAAACAGCTGAAATAGTTATAATACATTCTGAAATGGGAGAACAAGCCCAATTTATCAGAAGAAAGAACACACTTATGCTGAATTAGCTTTATATGAGCAGAAATTAGCTCAAAAAATAGGAAATTAGCTAAAAAGCTGAAATAAGCAAAACAAATAGCTGAAAAGCTGAAAAGGCAGAAGGAATTATTAGTTTGCAGAAGGAGGTGAACCAAGCTGAAATGAGCTAAGAAATGAGTAATTACCTGAAAAAGCCAAAAAACACCAAAACAGCTAAATAGTAGCTGAAAGAGCAGAACAAGCTGAAACTTGCAGAAAAAAAGCTCAAAGACGCATAACACGAAAGAAATTAATTAGGCTGACAGTAGCAGAAATTATCATGAAAAACTTGAATTTATCTGAAAACAGCTGAAATTATTTATTATTACACTTATTTCACATTGTTTTATAAAATAGCTGTTCTTTGTTTCATTGTTGTTTCATCTCTTCTATTTACTTTTCATTTTATATGATTTTATATGATCGTCTATTGTTGTCTGCACTTCATCTGTGTTCTATGTTTTAAACAGGTCTCGCTTGTAAATAAGTCATTGAAGCTCAATTAGACTAACCTCTATCAATAGAATGACTGAATGAAAATTAGCTAAAAAAAATGATAAATAAATAAATAAATAAATAAAAGGTAGCTGAACAGGTAAAACAGGCTTAAATTTGCATGATAAAGCAGAAGGAACACGTTTGCCCAATTAGGCTGAACGAAGCAGAAATGGGCACAAAATAGTGGACATTTTCTGAAAAAATAAAATAAAATAAAAATTTTTAAAAAAGCTGACATGAGCAGCAGAAATGTATCTAAAAAGGCAAAAATGCTTAAATTACTAGAAGGATGTGGGGAGAGCAAATTTTTGCTGAATTAGGCAGACAAATTAGCCTGTCCACTTGCCGATTGATTTTAAGAATTATTGCTTGTTTTTAAAAACTTAAAAGGTCTGGCCCTGTCATATTTATGTGATCTTATTAACATCTACACTGCATTAAGAGCACTCGGGTCTACCGACTAGTTCCTCTTAGATGTCCCCAGATCCAGAATGAAATCCAGAGGCTGCTGCTCCAAAGCTGTGGAACAGTTTACCTGAGAATTTAAAGAGCGCTCACTCAGACTGTTGAGACTTTTAAATCTTTGCTCAAGACTCATCTGCATTCCTTGGCATTTGATCCACGCAGAGTCTGAGAACAAACTTTGAGCTGATTTTATTGTTGTAGTATTATTGTTAACTTTATTATGTTTCAGTGGCACTAGATGCATTTTTACTCTTTTATCGGTCTTAACTGTAAAGCACTTTGGTCAGCTTCTGTTGTTTTTATGTGCTATATAAATAAATTGACATTGACATTGACATAATAATTCTGTACGTAGCCAAAATATATTAAAGTTGTCTAAATCTTTAAAGTTCAATTCAAACAATGGATAAGTATTAGTTAGCCCCAAACATCTGTACAACATCTAAATATGGAACAATGAACAAATATCACAGAATATGAAGTGTTGAATACTGAAGAGACACTCTTCATCTTCTACCACTTACTGTATTTGGGTCATGGAGGCAGCAGGTCCAGGAGAGCCACCCAGACATCCCTCTCCACAGGAGCACTTTCCAGCTCCTCCTGGGTGACCCTGAGGTGTTCCCAGGCCAGAGAAGACACACAATCCCTCCAGCAAGTTTTGGGTCTGCCCTGGGGCCTCCTACCAGTGGGACATGCCTGGGAATCCTCCATAGGGAGGCATCCAGGAGACATTCTAATCAGATGCACGAACCACTCAACTGACTCTGGTCATTTCAGCTGCTTGTATCCATGGTCTTGTTCTTTTAGTTCTGATTTAGACCTCATGATCATAGGTCAGGGTTGGAACATAGAAAGACCAGTAAATCAAGAGTCTTGCCTTTAGCCTCAACTGTTTTTCACCATGACCGACCAACACTACGCCCTCGTTACTGGACGAGGGCCCGATACGTCGACCCACCTCCTGCTCCATCCTACCATGATGATGCTCAGATACTTCAAGTCCTCCACCTGATGCAAAAACCTCCAGTCCTACCCCCCTGCACTTTCATATCCAGTCCATGAACACCAACAGGGTTGGAGTCTGAACAGCCCTGGTAGAGTCCAACACACACCAACACTCTTGACACCTCCCCCCTCCCCCCACTCCAATAACCTTACAGACTTTCCTCTGTCTAGAATTTATTGAAGCATTCCTCCTGTGTTTACGATCTCCTAGAAATTTAATGTCACAAACATTTTTAAATCAGATTACGTCTATAAACTAAGATAGACCAACAATCTTGCATTTTATTTTATCCCAAGTATATTTATTACATATATTTATAATATTATATAGTTATAATGCACCTTGATTTGATTTTGTTTTATAACACTGTTTTATTTTTAATTTATTTGTATTCTGTTTGTGGTTTTGTCTAAAGCAGGTCTCTTGAAAATGAGTCTTTGTGACTCATTGAGACTAACCTGTATAAATAAAGGTTAAATAACAAATAAAAATTCCCTGGTTATTCCTACACCTAGATTTCGACCTAATCTCATTTCCGAGTGGGGTAACAATTCAAATACTTCTCTAAATGAGACGCCATTTTAAGAAGCTTTATGCCACCCAGAGATTTATTTAATTACAGCTCCTGCTGCTTCCCTACCCATTTTTCTGGGCCCAATTACATTTTGTCGTGTTACACCCCATCTCTAAATCTGAAGTAACGTCTGGCCTCTATGTATAAGCCACAAGGAGTATTAGTTGAAATATTCCTCATAGAAAACAGGACAGACCTTCAAGAAGCCTATCATCAACTTTTGCCTTATTATATAAACTGATGAAGCAGGTTGTTGCTCTGAACCTCTTTTTGCAATTTTTTTAAAGAACAAGTAAAAAAAAAAAAAAAAAAAAAAAAATGTTTTTACCACTTAGGAACAAGGTAGATCTGTTTGTTTTAAGTGTAACGGACATGCAAGTTATCATCTAAGCATTGACCAACTTCTCTTTTCATGATAACCTGTTTTTTACACTTTGCTTCAAGTATGTCCCAGAAAAATCTCTGCAGGCCCAGACGGCCCCAGTACTTTCACCTCCACCTACATCCCAAACTTATTTAGGACATCCTACTTCTTGAAGTGAACACTTCCAAGTGTGAAATGGGATTAGTTTCCCTTATGCTTCTTTAATGCTTACAAGAGGATTAAGGCACAAGCTATGAAAGTACTGTAAGCTTCACTCTGTCAAGATAAAAGAAAAAAATGAACAAAAATAAACTAAATAAAGACAGATCCACAACTAAATTAAGGGACATAACTTCAAAAAATCCTGACAGGGACATTCGATGCAGAGAAAAATGAAACAACTTCATATATGGATTTAAACCAAGCAGATTTTCTGCTCCTATTGTTCTCTGCTACAAGACATGAGCGTTACGCAACAGCTACATGAACGCAGAGCGGGTGGTGGGACTGTGTCATAACTGGAGCTATTGTACCTCCAAACACCCCAGAGCTATGTCATGAAAGTCAACTGAAGTGATAAAACACAATTTAACAGAGCAACGAGGTTAGCCTTCCCTAATTAAGAGCATATTTGGTGTCATTGTAATTACTGTGTGCATAAAGAAGATTGAGAATTAAAAATAATGCGCACATCACTTTCATGAAGTGCCCAACTATTTAAAGAACCCTGGGAGAGCTGAAACAAAAAGCAGTGACATGATTTATGAGCTCAAACCTGACACCAAAATGTCTCTTTAAAAGCATAAAAGAATTATCGGGACCAAATCATTTCCTTCCTGTTGTAGCTTCAGTAACTCTAAAGTTTATTTCTCTACTAAAATACGCAAAGCAGTTGTGACAGAGGAGGGAATGGCGAGTCGTGCAGATGTTGCACCTCTGTAAATTTGGTGAGTGACGGCGAACGGAAGACAAAGACTTAATTCTCCTGACACATTTCAGTTATGGAAACTCAAAGCGCACCTGCAGCTGGAAGCCCTGTAACTATGTTTGGCTGCTCCAGTGACTGGCAGACAGGCTGATCACTGAAAGCACTGGTGTGGAGAGATCGCAGGAAGGGAGCAGAGCTGCTGCTCAGATAGTCTGCAGTCTTGTAATCAGCCACGGAGCTATCTGACAGCACGGTCACATTCAGCTCTCTGGACTGGAGACAGTCAAACACCTGCAAGAGACAAAAACGTACGCACTGAGACCAACAATTCATGTTTTCTATAATATTAATGTGTAAAACCCACATTTCCCTTGTTGTTTGAAAATAACGCAAATAACCAGGATGTTTAGGCCAAAATCCAACTATGTCTGTACATAGGAAATGACTGACTCGGACATTTGTGGGAGCAGCCAACATTTTTCCAATTTGCAAATGTCAAGTTTGGAGAACTTGTGCCTATTATAACCCTATTTACCTTTTCTATGCTGACTGGAGTGAAATCTGTCTTTGCATTTGCTGCTGTGGCAAATCAATTTGAAGGTTGATTGTGTTCAGAGTGTTTTCTCATTCGAAAAACGAGCTCATCAAGCAACAATCGCTTAGATCTACATTCTGTTTGCTCTAAAACAACAAAAATCCTAACAAACCTTTGTCATGTCAGAATGCTACAAACTGAACAACTCGATATCTCTATTTGCGTGTTATAATCAGTATTATAATCATGCTGTGCATATTTTTTTCTAACACATGGGGAGCTGACAGATTCTAATTAGGTCCTCATGTTGCCACATTGTTGTGCCTCACAAAAAAACAGTGCAAAGCTGTAAATCTGCAGACTTGGAAAGGCCAATTGTCCCTACAAATGAACAAATCAACAGCTCATCAGGCTGACTGAAGGTACCTTTTCTGTCCACTGAAAAAGCTGGTCTTCTGCAACGTAGCAAGTCACTTGGCAAACAAAAACCTTTGGGGAAAGCAAATATCTATTTTCATATTTATTTGTTAAAACATGTTAAATAAAGACAATAATGACAAAACATGCTTATTTCCATTTAGAAGACAGTAAAAACAGGTGTTTTTATGCAAAATGCAGAATAGAAATTCAGGAAGGAATTCACACAATGGGAGTAAAATTCAGATGTTTTGGTAAAAATGTGTCTGAAAGGACTGAGCAGATGCTTCAGATTCACAAAATAAGAGTGGACCAAAACAAAGTGACACTACAGAGCGCTGAATGACTGCTGTTGAACAAGTTGAAACTGAGGGGTTAAAGATAAAATAAGGAGAATACTGTACTGTACTAGCTAAAACCCAAAAGGTTACAGCTAGGTCAAATTTAAAACAAGCAAAAGGTTAGCTAAAAATCAAAAACAGCATAACAAAAGCTAAATTAGTAGCTAGATTAATAAGAGACTAGCTAAAAGTGGCAAAAATCACATGCAGATAAAAGTTAAATTTAGCAAAATGTAGGGCAAAAGCTAAAAGTTGCAAATGCCAACTAGAAGATAATAGTGACATAAGGCTAGCCAAAAGCAGCAAAACGCTAGCTAAAATCAAGACAAGGTTACTGAAAAGCTAAAAGTAGCAACGGCTAGACCTAAACAGTAAAAGTAATCAAAAAGATAAAGTATGGTAGCTAAAAGTTAAAATCTGCATAAATAATTAAAATAAATTTGTGCATGTTGAAGTGGATTTTAAAGTGAACAATGCTTTTAAAGGAATTGAAGGAATCTTACCATATTAAAACATTTGGTGCTAAAAGTTAATAAAACTGGATGAGCTGATTATTATATATGAACGGCTAACAGCACAAAGCGAACAGAAGTACCGGTAGACTGACCTATAAACTGCGTGTCGTTTTTATGCTATTAGTGCTTAGTGTATTTTTAGATAACGTTTTTCTTAGTTTATATCTTAGATCTTATTACTGTTTTTCGTCTTACATTTTATTGTAGGATGTAACTAGGACCACATGTACACAGTTTCATTCCACCTCATGTACCACATGTGGTGCGAACGACAAATAAAGAAACTCTGACTCTGACAACAACAACAAAAAAACACTGCTCATTAACTGATTTCTGACCATTAACCAAGTACGCAAAATAGAAGTAAATAAATTAACTTTAAATCAACAATAACAGCCTCCTCCTTTGTCCACAGTCCTTCAGTCTGTAGTCTCAGCAGGCATCAGGACACGTGTGATAAATCTGGAGCTTCCAAAGCAGCACGGCGCTTTCACATGCGGCCATCGGCAGCATTTATTTTGATTAAATAAAACGTAAACGACGACGCCAGGCTAATAAAACAGAACCGCACACACCTCCACTGCCTGCTTGTAACTCTGTATTTTATCCTGTATGGAAGGTTTATTCTTCAAATGCATTAAGTAATTTGTGTTGATTACCTCCAATTAAATGATTATGCATTATGTAATATGAAGCAAAACAACATAATATGCACCTAATTTAAACATCTTAAACAGACGGAGGGATTAAAGCGTGGACGAGGAGCAGATGTTCTCAGCAGTCATGTGTTTTGTGAGGTGTTAATCAGCCGCAGGTATATTTTGAAGTGTTTCTTTTCTCAGTGTGTCACTCACTGACGGGTTGTCCTTGTGTCTGTAGAAAACACATGCCGACTCTTCGCTGGTTTGGCCAGTTCCGGCTCGGCTCCTCTCGTTCCACACCAGCGCACGTCCGACGGCGTCCCAGTTTGCCGAGGCGAGAACGTGCGCTGACAGAAAGCCTGTGAAGACAGATCCTGTCAGTATTCAGCAGCTTGAGTGACTGCAGAGGCTCTTTTTCCACTTATTTATTTAATAAAGTGACAAGTTCTGCTTTTGTTTAATCTGTGAGATCAGAGACAAAATGTAAATTTATTCTTGTCAAAAGACATAAGACAACAATGAGTAAAAATTATTGGAGATTAGTTATTTAAGCAATTTTATATAAGTCTCAAGCAGGGCATGTGTGGGCTTTAAGTCTTGTTTTGTTCAATATACTAAAAGTAGCAAAAGATTGGCTAAATGCAGCAAAACGCTAGCTAAAAGCAAGGAAAGGTGAGCAAAAAAAGCTAAAAGTAGAAAGGACTAACTAAAAGAACAAAAATGCTAACTAGCTAACTAAGTGGCAAAAGGTTAGCTGAAAGCTAAAAGTAGCAAAGTTAAAGCTAATGAAGTAGGCAAAAAGCCAGCTAAAAGCTAAACCTAGCAAAATACTAGTTAAAATTAGCGGAGGGCTAGCTAAAAGCAGAAAAAAACTTGCCAAAAAACAGGAAAAGGGCAAAGATTACTTACAACTTTAAAAAATAAATGCTAGTTAAAAGTGGAAAATATCAGCTCAAGTCTAAATTTAGCAAGAGCAAACTACTGTACTACATTTAGAAAAAAACTAGCTAAAAGTAGCAAAGGCTTCCTAAAAGCTAAATCCAGGTTAAAAGAAGCAGAAGGGCATCTAAAAATCAAAGCACCATCTAATAGCGGGAAAAAGTTAGCTATAAAAGTATCAGACAGGCTGCAAAAGGCTAAAAACTAAATATAGCAAAAATGCTAGCTAAAATCAACATTGGATTAGCTGAAAGGCAAGCTAAAATCAAATCTAGTAAAACACTACTGGTAGTTAAAACAGAAGTAGCAGAAGGTTAGCTAAATGCAGCACATGCTTGTTTTATATTATGAGAACATCATATATTTGAGTACTGTACTTACAAAAAATACATTTCACACATTTTTCTAACTTTTATAAAATTACATGATTCCTGGAATATTGAGACGCAATATTTAAATTTTCTGACAATTAAAAATGTTGTTTAAGTTCTGCAGAAACAAAATTATCTTAACACCATATACTGCAGCTGCACAACTGATATTCATGGGTTGAAGTTTAAAATGGACTTTTGAGCAGTACACTTGTGGACACTTTTTTGTTTTGATTTGCAGACATCAACTTTGAACACGTGATTGATTTAATCTGCAAAAAAAACTGGCTGTGCAGTTTGAGGGTGTTGTGGCCAACATGAGTTGGACGTTACGGGCAGCGTTGTGTCCCACGGCGAGGACGAAGTCTGAACAATGAAACTTGTTTCCACTCTTCAACGACTCGGAGGCATCAGGACTCCACTGCAGTTGAACAGTCCTGAAATAAGAGATTTTAAAGATTTCTTATTTTAAATTTCACCAGGAAATTAATTATTTTTAAAAGCTTATTTTCCTCAACAACCATTATTCGTTTATTCAACCTTTATTTATACAGGCTAGTCTCACTGAGCTACGAGGATTCATTTGCCAGAGGGATCTGTTTCCACCATCTTTGGCTACTACCACAGGTTAAACTGATATGTGGAACTCAAACTAAATGGATAAAAGTGACAGAACTTGTTTTGAACAAATCATTTATATTCAAAGGGTTTGTGGCATTTCATTTGAAAAAGATCAGAAAATCAAACGTGTGACTCTCTGAGAGCAATGCAACAACAAAATTACTCAACTACTTTTAATGGCCAATTCAAAAGCCAATCTACAAAGCAATTTCAATAAAAACACTGACTAACTGCCACAACTCTCTAAATACAAAAGTTTTAACATTACTATCATTGACATTACTATCATTTACTAAAATGTTTTGTGTCAGTGTACATTGGTGCAGTCTGAACAGTCTATTTTGACCATTCATGAACCAAAACCTTCAGCTCATTCGGAGGATCAGGGTTGTGATTTTGTTTTTGATAGTTCTATTTTATTCAAAATAGTAGCTAACTTTATTAACAAACATTGTCCCTATACACTGGGAATTATTCAACACCTTCATAATATTTGCTTCAGCAAACTTCATCTATTTTTTGTCTTTTCATGCTACTTTTAGCTTTTTGCTAGCATTTTGATACTTTTAGCTAGCTTTTTGTTACTTTAAGCTACGAATAAACTACTATTAGCTTTTAGTAAGCCTTTAGCTACTGTTCTACTGCTTTTAGCTTTTAACCAGCCTTTTACTAAGTTTAGCCTTTAGTTAGCCTTTTGCAACTTTTAGATTGAATTTCACTAAATTTGGTGCTGCAAAATTTAGGACTTAAGGTTTTGCTTATTTTAGCTTATAGCAAAGGTTCAGTTTCTTTTATCATTTAGCTAGTGTCATTCTTTGTATGTTTTTAACTAGCTAGTGTACTTTTAGCTTTAAACTATTATTATTTTTCTTTAAGCTAGTTTTCTACTAATTTAGCATTTAGCTAAAGTTCAGATTATTTGAGCTTTCAGCTGGTAATATGATTTTTTTTAGGTTTGAGTTAGTGTTCTGCTGCATTTAGCTTTTTGCTAGTGTTCTGCTTCTTTTTAGCATTTAGCTAGTGTTCTAATATTTTTAGAATGAACCTGTGTTTCTGATTCTTTCAATTTTAGGTACCGGTAGTACTCTGCTTCTTAAACTTTTAGCTAGTGCCCTGTTGCTTTTAGCCGGTAGACAGCTTTTTTTTTTTTTTTTTTTTGCTTTTTTTGTAGTTTTTAGCTAGTGTTTTGCAAGTCTGCACTTCCTTCACAAGTGTGGTACCGATCAGGCTGTAAACTTTTCATAAAATAATAAACAGGTGATTTAGTTTACACTTTTTATACAAACTGGATTCCAAAAAAGTTGGGACACTAAACAAATTGTGAATAAAAACTGAATGCAATGATGTGGAGATGG